>OMLF01029782.1:5468-22898 GCA_900302615.1 Holocentrus rufus
CCCTGCACCCCTTTTTTTTTTTTTTTTATTTCCAAGGAATTTGTTAAGTTTATAAAGCAGATGGAATCTGAGCTAATGAAACTGTAAGACGACGCCAGTGTGCCTTTGGGCCCCTCATAAAGTTTTGGGCCGTGTTTTGAGCCTTCGCATGAGTGTAAACGCCTTTAACAAATTAGTAAGCTTTGTGTCTCTATCAGGAAAATAACAATCCGGCAGTGAGACGCATTGTCTGATTCAGGGTACACAAGGTGTCCCTGGGATATGCCTGCCAAGCCAACAGACTCATGATGCATCAGTCTGGGTGTGGAAGAAGTGAGCAATATCAGCCGCTCTTGTGGGCTTGTTAGATGTGTGACACGGATTGGAGATGACATTTCTCTTCTTCTTTTCTGTCCCGCCTTGCGTCCCTGCATCATTCCCCGCCAGTCTGTCACGTCCTGCCACTTTGCACTGTGGGATATCCGAGTCTCGTTTCGACGTACATTTTCAGCCCGTGTTTGCTTTACAATCAAGAGTGCTTTTGTGAAACGTGTCAGCAGGTGCTCAAAATGACCAGTAACATCTGGGTCTTAGGCGGTTAGAGTCCCTTTATTCATATGGTTATTATTCAAAACGGTGGCATACAATACATTGCTGATTTTTTGACGCCAGACAGACATCAGGTGCAAGTATGTAAGGATGTAAATAGAAGAGATGATTTTCAGACTTCTACGTAACAACTGAGCAGCTCAGCAGTCCCGACAGCGGTGAGAAGATCACTCCACGCTGAGGATAGTAAAAGAAAAGCCAGGGCAGAAGGGTGCAGTGACGCCCAGGTTGTGACAGCATTGGAAAACAACAAGCTGAAGCAGATCAAAGGACTTGGAGTGGAGTGTAAGGCTGAGATGTGGCCTGGAAGTACGATACTTCAGTCGTTTCGTGAAGATCACATGCATAAAAAGAGGAAGCAAACCAAGGCTGAAATCTAATGGTTGGAAAGTAGGGTACTGAACTGGCCATCTGTCATTGGCTGGTCTTTGGTGCCAGGTGATGTCACCTTCTATACAGTACAACAGGTGGTGACATCACCTGGCAAAAAAGGCCCCTCAGCAGCAGATGGCCGATTCACTGCCCTGCTTTTCGCCATTACATTGCCAGGCTTTACAGAGATTTCCGTTTGGTTACTCTTTATAAGCACGCAAACGACCACCGTATCGATGCATTATGCGAGTGTACGCTTCTCACAAACCCCTCTGACCGGTACCTGTCAGGATTTCATTGGCCAGTGTTTGGTCTTGTCCGACAGCTGAAAGATTCAGGCTGCCTCCCCAGACCCCTGGAGAGCACAAGAAGATAGCTGAGAGCTGTTGAAGCCAATCATCGCCGCTAAGGATAAAATGAGGCTGTGGTCACAGCGGCCAGCCCATGCCAAAACTAATCTTAGCCCTTTATCTGTGACAGCGACATCCCCCACCAGAGGGCAAGCAATAATGTGCATCGCAGAGTGCTCTGTTGGGCCCTGCGTCGCTGAAATCACTCAGGTGTGTTTGCCTCTCTAGATTTGTGTTTGAAAGAAAAGATCAAGGGGAAAATAATTTGTAAGTGCCTGTGAGTGTACGCCTGTGTGTCTTGTGATTTTTGATGCCTTTGTACTTAGCTGCTACCCTTTAATGTTTTTGATCTTGAAATGGGCTGTACCACATCCTCTAATCTTATCTTTAGAGTCGACTCGCTTTGTTTTGATCCGCAGCCCCCAGTCATTTCTACCCCGCAGCCTGGATAGTGGAACAGCCCAGACGGGTCACAGCGGCGCTCGCTGCCTGTAATAAGTGTGATCAGAGAGCCAGGGGGCTGCTGGGATGTGGGAGGCTTTGACACCCCATCATCTCTGGGCCCTCCAAAGATTTGAGGGATGGGGGCGGACGGGGGCACTTGAAGCCAACAGTTTCCAGGCCAACCACTCAGCAGGGTTAATTACTATACCAACCAGGCGCCCCAGCCAGTGATGGTCAGCGCCCTTGTGACCCAAGCTTCATTCGCTCACCTTGCTTTTTACGCTTACCTGACTTTTATCATACACTGCCTCCGAGACGTTTGAGTTCACCAAGCCCTGCAGGGTTGCTCCCCGGCGCTGTGATTTGAAGAGTGTAACTTTCCACTCCGTTGCTGACAAGGCTGTTATTATCTCAGATAATGGAGGAAGGAGAGGGGGAAAAAAGCGAGGCGAAATGTGTCAGTCATCTTGTTCCCTGCTTGTTTCCTGTGGAGTAATAACTCTAATGTATCATAGATGCTCAATGCATAATTGCATCATTTGCTCGGCTCACACAGGCATATGGGTTAAATGTCTCGGCGATTACTCTGTGTGCATTTTCTCATCACCTCATGTGTCAAATATACCTACATTATAGTCAATTGCAGACAGGTAAATTGCTAGCTTTAGCCTAAATCTCAACTCCACTCTGTGAAGGCTCTATACAGGTACCTCCAACATGACACAATATATTGTCCTGCCTCATAGCTTCTCTTGAAAGAAAAACTCAAGCTGATGTTTATGTCCCCTTTTATCAAAGCAAAATAAAGCTGGCAGGTCCTTAAGCACTTATTTGCCTGACTGAACGCACTGAATACTTCATATCTGTCATTTAACCCTCATGTTGATGCAGAAGTTTGCTTCCAGTGCCCCTCTGCCTATGGGTCTTTGTCCCTTGTGACCCGCCTTGGTATTTCCCAAATGGCCTGGAGCTACGACCAAAACTGACTGCAACAACAACAACATTGGCTCCCAAGGCCCTGCTGGGAAGCAAGAGTCGCAGGATGTCGCAGGAGCGAGAGCTTGTGGACGGGCCGATAAGCAGAAAGGCCGGGCCGGGGGTCAGCACGTAGCCGCAGCGTACAGTCAGATCTCTATTAAGATAGGAGATGGTGGGCCAGCGAGATAAGAGCTGACGGGACCCGGCGATATCAGTGATGGGACAGCGGCAGCAGACGCCACTGTCCTCACCCAGCAGGAGAGTCAGGGTTGGACTGAACTTGTTCTTGGTGTTGCTATGGTGAGATGGTCCTTAGTTGTCATGATTCCAATATCATATTCTGGTTGTTTTATTTTAAATCTATTTGAAATGCTATGATATACAACTGTGTATGTTTAAACACTATCCCAACCTAATTATTACCCCACTCCGTTGACAAGCTTGAAGATTTGAACTTGGATGTAGGTTGAACTAATTTACAGTTTGGTACCTTTTCACAAGAACTGACCTTTATTATCTCCAAATGCAGCTAATGTTGTCATTAACTCACAGACCCGGATAATATTGCCAGTTTATTGCACCCTACTGCAGTTCATCATTGTAAGTTCTGCTTTACACGACCAGGGTATTTGTCATGATAACATTTCACTTGGTTTGAAAGAGTATTTTCTTAAATCTCCTCTAAACAGGAAACCCTTCACTGTGGAATCTTGCACAGCTATTGCAAGGCACACACGAGCACAGGAGCAGATTTTAATGAATACATTTATTCAGGAAAGTAAGCTACTTTGGTATTTCATCAAAGTTCAAGAGTCTTATAGCGTCAGATCACTGCAGCTTAACATTTTCTTTTAAATGACGCAACAGCACTTCTCTCTATTGAGACGGTGCATTCTTAGCTACCTGATTTCAAGATAAGAAAACAAGCCACTGAAGTTGAATGAACAGTGTTCTTGATTGCAGCTTAGTTTTCCCAGCTCGGCTCTGCTGTATCTTTCCACAGGCTGGGACTGCTCAGGCCAATGACACAGCAGGCAATTCTCTGGCCTGCATTCCCACTCCTTAGGCTCTCCTCGTCCCCCCCATTGCCCATATCGTCCTCTTTCTCGTGGACGACGACTGAACGCCCCAGCACCGACTGACTCCCAAACAACGTGGCTTTGGCTGTTACCAGCTTGCGGATCTGGCCGTGGCTGGAACCAAAGTTGCCGAGGTCCCCCGGGTGGCTGGCGTGGTTTTGCTCTAACGGGTTGAAGTGGGGCCCAGCAGCACTGCAGCCTTTGCTCAAGTCTCCGAACTGGTGGATGTGGATGGCACGCTCGACGCTTTCCGGGGCGGGGAGGCCTTGGAGGTTGACGATGATCCACATTTGGCCATCTGGGTAGACTTGTTTGAATAGCACCTGTCCATAGATCTGTGGTTGACTCAGAGGCAATGTGGTGCTGGGTTTCATCTCACAGGTAGCATAGAGGGTGCTATTGTAGTCATTCACCTCAACAGACGCATCTGATACAAACACTTTACTCTGTGTTTCAGAGGCTCCCCTGACATTAAGCACACCCACTATCAGAGTGAACAACAGACAGCTGAGGGTAAACATGTTGAGCCCTGTTACTCAATCCTGTCAAAAAAGAAAAAAACAAACATATGGGGTATGAATGGGAAAAACATTGACCAGTTGAACAATGTATATAACTGTTATGCTGGTAAACTGGGCGTCATGCAAGAACCAGCCTTCACAATAACACAGCAAACATGCGTGCACATCCTTTTAAGGAGGCAGTTATGACATGCACAACATAGCTTGCTTCTCTTGGATGTCATTTTTGTGATTGAAACATCTCTGGGGTCAAAACTATGCTAAGTCACTTGAAGCAAAGTTAAGATTAAAAAATACGAAAATATTCTTGCATTAAATTTGGGAATTATTACAGAAGAACCTCGATGAAGTAACCTTGGTATTGAAATATCAAAACCCAGATCAATTTCCAAAACAGATTGTACAATTGTTAGAATTATTTGAGCAATGAAATTTATGAAGCAGCAAATTTGCAGTTGAAGACATGTGAAACATTTTGGCCAAGAATATTTCCCCAAAACTTTCATGCTCCATTCCAAGCACATATATGAGTCTTTCTTGTCCAACTGTATAAAATGTCTTACCTATAATTGGCGACCAAGAGCTCCAGTGTTACTTGCTTGAATTTGATAATTCTAGCACATTACTCAAGCCCATGCACTTATGTCCCTTATGCAAAGAAGTTATGGAATCTCATAATCTCGCAAAATAAAAAATCATATTACTCATGTTTCTTCTCATTTCAGAACAAGTCAAAGGGCATTACAGATCAAGGATCATACAAATTACCTTAAGATGTGCATCAGCTTCTTCATTCACAGCTGTGAGCGGTCACACTGTTGCTGGGCTTGAGTGCATCAGGGTCGAGTGCAGTACTTATCCAATCACATGGTGTTGGACTCACTTCTAATCACTGCATTGAATTTGATCACAAGGTGAGGAGTAAGCTACACACACTACAGATTGCATGCAGCAGTAGTGCTATTGACGGGATCGACAAGTTTTGTTTGTGTTTTTTCCCAACAGAAAATTATGACATTGCATAGTCCCATTGTGCAACACCTCATTAGCTATTTTTGTTCATCGAGCATCTATTGACAATCAGTTAATATTATCCTCCTTATGATATCGTTTCACACACTCCTCCACAATTGTATGAAATGAGGGTGATTATTTATTTATTTATTGGCATTTCTGCTTTGTTCAGGCCGTGTGCGCGCGGGATGGGGGATGACGTGCGGCGAGGGGCGCGGGTTCGATTCCGGCACGCGCTACACACGGCGACCCATCAGAGCGCCCCCACAGTTATGTTTCCTATTATGGAAAGATATGTCATCATTATATAACCGCCTTTCACTTGTTTAGAGCCCAGTGGATTACAGCTGGACATTGGACTTTCAGTTCACATGTGCAATAATTGATCAGTCCCCAGTATTGTCCATTCTCTCACATTCGGCGCTGCAGCTCTGTTTGGCAGAGCTATTTCACACACAATTGGACTGTTATTTAATAGCCTGTGAAAGAGAGTCAGACAGAAAGAAAAAAAATGAGTATTTTAAATTAGCCTTGAATATTAGAGCATTAATATGGCTTTGTTGTAACGTTGACTTCTCCTTAACCATCACCATCAATCCCTCAGTTATAAGCAATGAGGCATTTACCATTACGCAGCTTGTTAGCAATGTCCAGGCTGTGTAATTACCTGTGTCAGTGGCAATGATTGTCTTCAGTGACAGATTATTCATCACTTTATAATCGTAGAGGTTGAAAGAAGGGTTTAAGTCTTCCAAACAAAGCCCAGAACTACATTTTGCAGGCCCACCCACTTTCTATGGTCTAGTATTCACACCTTTGTGTCTATCAGAGCCCTGTACGCTCTGGGGTACACAGTTTAAACATGAACCAGGAGGGGGAATTAAGAAAAAAGAAAAAAAGAAGAAGATAGAATTAGGAATGATATAAATGGATGTTTGGGTAAAAATAACATCAGATATTATCATTTTAAATATGTATTCATATTATAGTCATAACAAATTGCTTTTTTGGTCTCATACATAAAGGAAAAGTATCCATCTTTGCCCAGCCCAGTAGCAACAAATATCTCTTAATGCTAAATACTCTGCATTGACAAGGAGAATATCTTAGAATAACTTTTTGTAAATCTTTTGCTTTAGGTTACTTGGAATCACCATGATGTGGTTTAAGTTTTCACATATGTGGGCTGCTTATTTACTGTTTATGTATTTGTGGAGGTTTAGATATCATAAATAAGGTGAAGGCAAGAGCTTGCAGAGACATGTCTTGAATATCATGTACACCAGGCTCACTTTGACTCTGAGAAGTGTGAAGATATTTACATGTGAGAAATGCGGCAAAGTTTGTAGAACTATCTTGTCCAAAGATTAAATGATGTGGCCAAACCAGTATCTTATTAGTGTATCAAATGTCATGGCCAACAATGTATTAGGCGACTATACAGTTATGGGGCCAAATGAAGAGAGGAAACATATTGCATTTCAGAGGATGGACCAAATCGCTTTATCATTGTTGTACTCCTGGATGTGTCATCAGTCTAAATGCTACAACATTCAGAAAATATCTATCACTTTTATTTGCTAAAAATACAAATACGCATTTACAGCTACATTTCCTCTCTCCACTGATAGCACAATAAACTGTGAAATGATCTCCCTCTAATTAGATTTCTGACTGTTTTGTTTTCTGAAAAGCTGCCATCGATTAATATTGTTTTCTCAATCCGTGAGTATGGATCAGAGCTGCTTGTGTTTATCTAAAGGTCAGATCCACTCTAAAGCAATATCCACATTGCCTGTGCTACCTTTGACAGTCCAGTGAATAGGCCTTTGTGAGCAAAGCTAGAGTCAAGACAACTAAAACTCTAATCTGTGATCTTTAATACACCCAAATGTTAGGGTGCCTGTAATGAATTTGAATTAGTTTGATTGACTCTCAATGTTTGTTTTATGGTTTTGACAGCATTTCTCCAAAAGTACAAAATATTTGGGTTTCTTATTCTTTTCTTTTCTCTACTTGTGATATGAATCCAAATAATCCATTATTAATCCATTAGATATAAACCAATCACAAAGGAGAAGATGTTGATAAGAAGAAGCAGGCAACTTACAGGAGGATTTTTAAGCATTGAGACAATGTGGATTTGTATTAGGAGCTCCAACTCGGTATCGGTAACATGTCCCTTTGTACATTCAGCAACCAAACATATTGCTGTATTATATCACAATTTCTTGGCTCTCCTTTTCTTGGCCTTGTAAGAAATTGACTCATCTGTAGATTAAGAGGAAGCTGCTCATTTAAAGATCATACAAATAGCAGGTTGTACAATGTCCTTCTGGGAAAACCCTGCTTTAATCCCTATTGTGATTTTTACATAGCCTACATGGTTACACTGTGGTGGCAGCCATGGGCTCACATCAAGTCCTCTATAACACAATGTAAGCATATCTAAAAGTTTCCAAAGTGGGGTCCTGAACCGAGTCTGGGTCCATAAGACGTCTGTAGGGGCTCTCGAGCAAAATTATATATCGTTTAATTTCATTTTCCCCCCCTCTCTCTTGTCCCCATTATTTCCCCGTTTACAGTTTACAAGTAATACATTTCTGCACCAACTCTTATGGAACAACAAAAATATTTTCAGACGGGTTAGGCTACTTGGGACAAAATCTGAATACCAGCCTCTGTCTGAAAACACAGACCTGCCTACTGCAGTGAGCCTGAAGGACCGGACTAAAGGGGGCGAGGCAACAGTAGTGCCTGTGTTGTTTGGCGGGCACATCATCCCGACCCGACCGACAGACAGCGGACCTCCTGCATCTTCACCCGCATCCCATCCACTGCAATTTAACTGCACCCACTGCGAAACGCTTTCGTTGACACCATGAAGTGCTGAGCTCAATTGGGTCGGGACTGTTTTCATGCAAAGTGCTCCTCGGGTCTCAAAGTAAATCGCGGCTTTCGAGTCATTTTGTCAAGGATAATAATGATGAGGTAAGAGCTTCCGGTCGCCATTTTGCCGGTGTTTAGCGGTTTGGAGAGAAGCTGCATGGCATAAATTGGCCTATTAAGTCACTGTATTGGACGTATTCCGTATGGCAAGATGTCTAAACGACATCGTTTAGATTTGGGAGAGGACCATTCGTCGAGTAAAAAGAGATCGTCCTCTGATGGGTATGTAGCTAAAAGCGTTCAGCTGGTGTGGTGTGGTTTCTCCAGCACTGCAGTGCGCCCCACAACCTGTTTGTTGTTGTCCCGTTGCTAACAGGGTATGCTAGCTGTAAGCTAACCCCGGTGTCACGTTTTGGCACACACACAGGTCCCTGGATTAATTTGGGGCTCTGATTAAAAGACAGCAAAGATAAACAGGGCGAACTTGGCTGCTGTTGGCTGTTGAACTGGCTCATAGCCGTTGTAGCTAGCCAACATAGCCAGCTAGTTCAGGCAATCTCGTCTGCTGCCTGGCCTGCACGTGGCTACATGTTAGCCGCGAATTAGCGCGAACCTCTTGTTCAGAGGCTAACGTTAATATCTTCCATGCCACACCAAATCATAACATGCTATGTTCGACTTCTACAAACACTGCTATTTTATAAGACATGCAGTGCCATCAGTCACAACAACAAAGGCAAATCACTCATGAAGCAGGCCATAGGACTTCAGTCTGCCCGGCCTGGGCCCTAGCCGCCATATCCCATTACAGTTCAACACTGGCCATATCAATGACAACTTTGCTGTGCTGTAAAGTTAAACCTTTTTTTAACGCATTGTCATGTGTTCTTATGACTCTAAACAAGCCCTAGCATGGCAGGGAAGCCCAATGTTAAGAATAGAGGGCTCAGGTTCAAGTAAGTATCCCTTCTTCTGAAGTGTTGTTGAGACACAAATACATATGTGAGCTGTGTCTTCAAACATTCTCTGTAAAAGCAACAGAATCAAACAGTTGTGTTATATCTGCGTTATAAAGACGTGCAGACTGTAGTTTTCCTCTCAGGCAAAAAAGTGGATGCGTCCACAGCCACACAAGCTGTCTGGTGTCAGACCTGAAACACGTAAACACACCCTGGGGTTCAAATTCTATAGATCGCCCTTGAGGTCAGTTCATCTCTGTGCCACGTGTTTGTGGACACACTCACCTCATCACTGTCAATATAAGACAGTAGATAACGTTAAGAAAAGTAGAGTTGTCCTGAGATAAGTGTTGCATTGAAAAGCTGTTAGTTTCAGAGGGAAAAGGTGCCAGAAACTAGCTGCTAGTTTAGGTCAGCAAGCCCAGTAATGTTTACTTTTAGTTTTGATTTATTCTAGGAGTTTATGTATATTTTTCCAGTGATGTGCTTCCACTTTCATATAGTCAGACACACCTCACAAGTGGCTTGTACAACGACAGTGTTCATTATGTGCCTGGTGAGCAGCATCAGTATTCAGCCAGGGTTTAATGCCTTGCTCAAGGGTACCTTAAAAGTCAACATAGCTCGGTTTTCCAACCCATGTCTCCCTGCGGTTTGGGGGGTTTGAACAGCTCATGGTCACAAGCCATGAAATATGGCTTTTTGCAAATCCAAAAGTTGTTCCTTTTTACTTGATTTGCATTGTAAGCAATTAGTTTCTTCATGACCTTTGCATGCTACACTTGATTAGGCTATATCTTTCGCCACTGCGAGTAAGAATATGCAGTAACCTTTTCATGTGATTTGAAGATAAAGAACTTGACACGACTTAACATTTGTGCACTGTCCGCTTCAAGTTGTGCCTTTTATAGCTTTGTGTAGTTCATCTTCTGTTCTGGATTCACTTTGACTGTTTCTAGGTCACATATGTATTTTTGTATTTGGTCAGTTGTGAGGCGATTATATGCAATCCGATGTATAGTTTTTTTGTTTTGGAAGTTAAAATGTTTAATTTGTGGAACAAGGCTCTGTCTAATCTTCACCTGACACATCTTCTCTTTGCAGGCGTGACCGTGACAGGGACCGAGACCGCGATGAACGGTCAAGGGACAGGGACCGTGACCGGGACAGAGATCGTGATAAGGACCGGGAGAGAGACATGAAGCCCCCTGGGATGTCCCTCAACCCGGTTGCAGGCGGTGTCGGCTTCCTGAAGCAAACTCCTGCGAATCAGCAGATCAACCCCTTCACCAACCTGCCCCACACGCCGCGCTACTACGAGATCCTCAAGAAGCGGCTGCAGCTGCCCGTCTGGGAGTACAAGGAGAGCTTCAACGACATTCTGGCACGCAACCAGAGCTTTGTGCTGGTGGGAGAGACGGGTTCTGGAAAGACCACGCAGGTAGAGAAAGGCAGAATTGTTAGCATGGCTCACTATTGCTGTCAGATACACCAGGAATTAAATTTGATTTTTAACCGACCAAGTCAAATTCAACTGAGGCGATGCAGACAACACTCTGAACATTTTCATTCTGGTGTTTGATATTCTGATGATCTGGGTCTGATCTTGTAGTTGCGAATGACAGATCATGCTGCTGTCAGTGAAACGTTTACCTCTCCCAAACCTGCTGTTATTATTTATTTATTAATTTATTTATTTTGACTGGTTGACATACCCAATATGAGTAAGATTTGCATTATCTCCAGTGGACAGTCATCTGAACTCCAAACTTAAGATTAAAAACAAGACCTGTCTTAGCAGTGCTCTGTTTTTAATTCTCAGCAGTTGGATTCTAGCAGAAGATAGCATCAAAAATGTCTTTTAATAAACAAATGCACCAATGAGTTCATCCACCAGTATCCCCTGCCCTGTGGTTAAGTCACTGTTAAATGTGTGCACTTAATTCAGAAATATAAAAAATGTTAAGATAATGTGTCCATTGTTTATAGGAAATAATTTTGTTTGTTTTTCATTGGCATCTATCGTCATGAGAGTCATTCATAAATTCATGTGATGGTGCCCACTGATATCCTTTTTCTTTTTTTCAGATGTTGTTGAAACATCCCCAGCTGCACATGTAGTTAGACCAAAATAGCACCGCTGTCCTTTCATATGCTGTCAAAAACTGCAATTTGATGCTACAATTTTGTCAGTTTTCAGGTGCAGAGCTTAAAGGCCTTCAAGTTGCTTAGGGCAAAATGACTAGCATGTTACATACGGTTTGGCACTGTAGACCACTGCAGGAATACCTCTAAATGACAGAGGGCCTTTTGGTTCAAACAAAGCCTGAATGACAACTGTCATCTGTCCTCCAGATCCCCCAGTGGTGTGTGGACATGGTACGAGCAATACCAGGGCCCAAGAGAGCAGTGGCCTGCACCCAGCCCAGGAGGGTGGCAGCCATGAGCGTGGCCCAAAGGGTGGCTGACGAGATGGATGTCATGCTGGGCCAAGAAGTGGGCTACTCCATCAGGTTTGAGGACTGCAGCTCCGCCAAGACCGTACTCAAGTAAGAGGGGGGCTTTTGTTGCCTCAACAAATACAAATTCCATACAGTGCCATGGCACATATGCAGTTTACAACCAGAAAATTAAAATTGATTTCAGAACCTATTGTAAAACTGCAACGAAAAGCCAAATTTGAAGGAAAAAGCGTCATGGGTTTTGAGGTATCAACGTCTGCATCGTGTTGTTTGGTCATCCCTCGATCTATTTATAAGTGGATTTTTTTTGCTTTTTCTTATTTTTTTTATATTACAGTCCACTCCGTTTATGGAAATTAACGTAAAATTTTCGCTGTAAACAAGCATCGTCCAGCACTTCCATCAATGTGGTGCAGCGTTTGAAAGCAGCTGGGTAACAGTCATGTCGGCAGTCGAATTATTTAAAACAGCAACAGCAGTCAAACAGCTAATTGTACTGTTTGCAGTGGGAGTGTTTTGAGGGGTGGCAGCAGAGCTAATTACAATACCACTCATTTAATTGGGCACTTGAAGAAACACAGTCTGAAGGACCAGGCCCTCTTGGTGTGGGAAACTGTGGGGTTTGGCTGTTTAATGGAATATTTGGAGTACCTCCGGCATTGCTTTATTGAAACTGCACAGCAAGGTACATGAACGCCTCTTGGATTGCATAAAAGATATGACTGCAGTTAGTCTATATAGAGACATTTGGAGTTTAGGCTGATGCCCCATGTCACTGCTTAAGAGCAAAGTAGATTGATGTGAAATTTAATTTAACTGTGTTGAAAGAGAAGCACTTTTTATTTCAATACAAAAATATTGAAACAGTAGTCGGCACTGGCAGATATTAAAATTTAATATCCCTCATCGGCATTGGAGAATAAAAGATATCAGGATATGATCCCTAGCTAATAAATTGTGTATCTCCAAAATAATACATCCCAAAGAAAAACAGGCATTTTTTTTTCATCAGATGTTCATGTGAGTAGTTGAAGAGTAAAATAATTTTGGATTGTAGGATTGAAAATTTGCCTCTAAGGTGTGATGATTTATAGTTGAGATAACAATTATACTTTGGAAATGATTGTTTTTGTTAATTAGATGCTGTTCCGTAGATTTTATACATAATTATTTTCTCAAGTGCTGTAAACTGTGATAAAGTCTGATAGTGCACAGATGTCGAGGAGTAAAGTGTTTGATGCCTGCCTGATTGGGCTGAATTGACTGCCCACAGCAATGTGACGTGGGAAAAGAAGTTTTTACCAATTTCCTCAATGTCAGTCAGGATTTTAATGAGATAACGCAGTTGTTCACTTTTGACTTTTTACAATGACGAAGGCTTTGTGCACACCTGTTTTCCGTAACGACCCGCTCGCCTCCCCTCTGTCGCCCAGGTACATGACAGACGGTATGCTGCTGCGTGAGGCCATGAACGACCCCCTGCTGGAGCGCTACGGCGTCATCATCCTGGACGAGGCGCACGAGCGCACGTTAGCCACCGACATCCTCATGGGCGTCCTGAAGGAGGTGGTGCGCCAGAGGGCTGACCTCAAGGTAAACATAGTCCCAGCCAACACATATGTGAGGCAGTCAGCAATCAAAAAATTATTTGACAATCTTAGCCAGAGGACTCAGAAGTTCACTTATAGTTCCAAAAAAAATCATATTGCTGTAATTCTGACATTGCAATTTTGATGATTCATGGGTTTAGTGAGAATGATCATTTCTGCAATTTCATTTTCACAGAAAAAAAACAATGTGATTTTATTTTGAATATAAATTTCGATCTGGATAGTTTACTTGGCCAAGTTTCAATTTAAACAATATTTTAATGGTTCAGTGCTAGATTTTGTTAGTTTCAGGATTAGACATTGGATATCAGCTGCCTTATTTTTGATTCTGCTACAAGTTATAACCTTGGTGCATCATTATTAAGTCAGGTCTACTTGTGGTGTTTTCTGTAATATCAGGGATCTCCATTCATGTGCCACGGATCGCCAAAAATATGCAGCTTTCTATTCCAATGAAAACCACCACCTGGTAATTTCACTTGATAGTTTCTGCTTCCTGGTTAAAGGTTTGCTAATCAGTGAAATCACCTTGTGTTAAATGATTAGGGACCCCCATGTTAGATAATCGGCTCTACATTGCTGCCATTTCGCCTTACCTCTTGACTCTGCCTGAGCCTCGCAAAGTTTTCTTGACAAGTCTGTCGTATCCACAATTATGCCCTAGTTAATGCCAGCCGAGCACATTGTCGCAGCCCTAAATATGACTTCCCCCTAGAATACATTCAGACGCTGTCGGTGTTTGTGTGTCCCTCTTCTGTCACCCTCCCTTCTGTCTTCCTCCCTTTTGTCACATTTTGCTGACAGTCTCCCCACGCCTGACAGCTGTGTGTCAGTTGAGGAAAGAGAAAACGCTGGGCTCAGAAATGCGCCGCTAGTTGCCTTTGCAGCGCTGGCGGAGATTGCTCCCCAGGTCAGGCCATTTTAAGCCAATCATCCAGGGGGGGGAGGAGGCGGCGTGCTGGTGTGGCAGGGAGTGCAAAGGCAGGCGCGGCTTTTATAGGCAGAATGTGCCCGACATAATTCCCATAAAGCAGATGGGTAATGACTAGTTGTTTGTCAGCATGGAATCAAAAGGTTAGACTGTTGTTCGTGGACTGTTAAATGAGGTCTAGGTTATTGGGAATGATCCTCCTCCCGCACATCCCACCCCCCCCTCAACCTCCTTCATCCTCATCCCCTTCCAAATTTGAAAGTTTAATTTGCCTTGATTAAGAGCAATTATGATGTCTCACAGAGCGTAAAGCGAAATGCCGAGACGCTGGCCCCTGAAAATGTTTGAGATTGAAAATGGGAGACGTGCCTCCCATCAGAATCCTAATGCGCTCCATCTAATGGGTTCCGAGGAGAACGCTGTGTACCCGGCGTCAGGAGGAAGGACTTGTCATGGCTCTGTAGGTCAGGGGACTCGGAGTTTAATGTCGACTGATACAGTATATCCGCCATTGTGCGTCTGCTCCAATGCCCTCATCCTAAATTCTATTCCAAAGCGGTACCTGTCCTGTATAGCTTTTCGCACCCTCATCTACTTTGTCATCCTGCATTTGGTGGCACCCTTATACACTTAGAATGTGTCCTTATCCCCTATTACTGTCATCATCGAGCCATATCAAATGCCAACTCATTCCTCACTCGAGTGCCCACTCCCATAATAACCGCTGTCATTTACACTCGGCTGTCTGTACTTTTCCTTTACATAAATCTTTTTTTTCTTCCTCGTGCATGAATACGATGTCACATTATCTGTCTCGTCTGCCCCCCCAAACCCCCCTCCCCCGTCCAGGTCATTGTCATGAGCGCCACGTTGGATGCCGGTAAGTTCCAGGTCTATTTCGACAGCTGCCCGCTGTTGACCATCCCCGGGCGCACGCACCCCGTGGAGATTTTCTACACGCCGGAGCCGGAAAGGGACTACCTGGAGGCAGCCATCCGCACCGTCATACAGATCCACATGTGTGAGGAGGATGAGGGAGACGTTCTGCTCTTCCTCACCGGACAAGAGGTACGACCAGGGCTATGCAAAAAAATCGATACAGCTGAGTATTGTGATATTTGTTTCATACGATACAGTATTGAAATTCCAGCCTTTCATATCGATTACATTAAACGGATATAAAAAAAAATCCTTAAATTTCCCTCAAATCCCTGTTGTCCTATGACCCATCACTTCTGGCATTACTTATATGATGTTATGGCATCTACATTGTAGTTCAATGTGTTATATTCTCTGCTCTCTTTTTAGATTTTCCGTAAATTAATGTAATGTATCAATATATGTATCATATCACAATGTATCGCGATACAGTCGTATCGTGACCTGTGTATCGTGTATCGTGACCTGTGTATCGTGTATCGTGACCTGTGTATCGTGATATATATCGTATGGTGAGGTCCTTGCCAATACCCAGCCCTAAGTACGACCTCATAGTTTCTTGACTTTTTTTTTTTTTCATAGAATGCAGTTCGCTTTGTCCTACAGCAGCCACTTGGGAATCTCACTCTGAAAAGTGCTGTTGCAAGCACGACCTGCTATTATAGTTACTTTCAGGTTGGGAGGTAGATTCAGCTTGTGATAGTTGTAAAGGGTGAAAGCGCTTTTAGATATCGCTCATGTTTGAGGTATTGCATTTACTTACATTGACACTTTTTTTTTATACAGTCATGTTGATTTCTTTCCTAAGGCACACTTTTATTACATTTTTTATGACTCTTTGCCTTGACACTCCTATGGCACTTTTCTTTTTTTACGCTCTGCAGAAGGTTGATACAAGTCTAAAAAGTTTGATCATGTATACTGAACTTCTTAGAGTTGGTGTTCACTTTCTCTCATGCACGTACACACACACACAGTCACACGTGCACACATGCACACGGCATAAATGATCAATCCTTAGATTGATAGAGATGTTTAATGCATGTGGCTGTGACTGTTTGGAAACCACCAGGATTTGCAAGGGGAGGGGGGAGGAAAAAAAACGAGGAGTGACCCAGATTCTGCCCTCCCCATGAATCCCTGAAATTAAGTCATTTATTATTTTTTCCCTCCTGCAAATGTTGTCCACTGATGTGTAATGGAGGGCAAGGTTCATGCCCAAAATGATGAATTTGGTCACAGCTGGGTGGACACTCGCACACACACACAGTCACACACACACACACACACACACACAAATGTTACAGTCTCCCGATCATGGGGCAGGAGAAGCAGCCTGTCAAACCGAACGGTGCCTGTGCAGTTCTGATTATATTCTCACCATTGTCACAGAACGGTATTTTAGGCCAGCTGATTGCCTGTGGTTGAGAAGGAGAGGTAAATTTGTGTGAATGCAACACTGATTGCACCGGGGAGTTGTTCTAAATTGTATTTTACTGTTTACACTTCTGTTCGCTCATACTTTTGAAGATGACTCCGGATTCATTCGATCACACGAGGAATCCTTAACGGGAGCTCATATCCTCCGTGCGTATCTGTCCTTCCCGGTCAAATAATGTGACAGCTTGTTTGTTAGCGAGTGATTATTCGTCACTCGCTGGCGGCTCGACTGCTACGCCGGCACACCTACATCCGTTTTCATTTGCCAATGCGGGATCGATGCGCGGCTCGTTACGAAAGGGATGAAGTCATGGAGGGCATTGTGTTTGAAGTGGTCTCCTTCGAGGGCCGGTAATTGATTTTAGATTTAGTGGTGTTCCAGCTGCTCGGACGGCCAGGAACGCCGATAGCCCCGGTTTTGAATGTGTAGACAAGGCCAGGAGGCTTGTGGGTGATGTGTTTAAATATTGTTTGGGAGTTGGATGGATTTTCTTTCTTTTTTTTTTAAGTAAAAACAAGTCCTCCTATTCTTTTGCCCCCCTTGAGCTTCCACTGTGTGTCAAGCCAAGGCATTACTGAGAGCACTCCCACGGCGAGTTCATTAACGCCCTCCCTAATTGGGTTTAAGAAGTTAATGTGAGGTAGGTCTGGCAGAGATGGGTGTTCAAAGGGTGCTGCGGCACACCCTCGAGCGCTTCTTAACCTCTTCAGTCTACCAGAAACTTTGATGTAGACTAATGATTGGGAGGCAGATCTACGCCAAAGCCATCGAGCCTTTTTATCTGACTCTGTTTAATTTTATAACAGCGGAAAAAAAGGGCAGGGCTCTTCTCCCGACCAACCCCCCCCCCCCC
>OMLF01029784.1:10188-21458 GCA_900302615.1 Holocentrus rufus
TGCCGGGGCTGACTATATGCGTTTGTTGTTGATCCATCTGGACTCTTGTTTTCCAGCCACAACGGAGGAGTGCGAGGATGGACAGTTTCAGTGCAACAACAAAAGGTGTATACCAACCATCTGGAGGTGCGACGACGACGACGACTGCTCCGACAACAGCGATGAGGAAAACTGCCGTAAGTGTTAACAAAATAGATTAATAAAGAGAACAAAGGCCTGTTCCCTGTGGAGAGAATTATTGCAGTCCTGTGGCCAGTTTTAGGATAGAGTGAAAATAACACATCAAATCATTTAAGTCCCTGTAGGAGCTGCCTGTTATTGTGATGCCACATGAGATAAAAAATACCCAAAGTAGGACAAGATCATGATAAACTTAGTACAAATGCCCTCTTTTGGATTAATAGATCCTCACAGATTCATCAATTTGTCCACATTATGCATAATGATATATTCACAGCTTAGTCAATAGTTTTTCGACAAACAGCTCTTTTCCAAAACGAGAAACCAAAAGGCTCATTTAACCCCATCAAGAGAAAAGGTCTGAAGCTGCTCCACTGACAGCTGAATTGGCTTGATTTTATTCTGTTCACAACTGGGATGTTAGTTGGAGTTTTCACATCCAAATGAGCTTCATTTCCTTTTAGTGCCAACAGTTATGAACCAGAAAATGCATCCACATCCCTGTAAAATGCCTTCAGGTGACTGTCCAAACAGACATTCTGTTTTTATGGAGGATTTTCATAATTTTTTTTTTTTTTTATCTGTTGTTGTCTATTTTCTGTCATTGGCCGTGACAAAGCCTTATATTTCTTAACTGCTGAGAAAACCTTACAGGGTTTACAGGACACAGCAAAGAGTTATAGGCACAAATAAAGCCGTCTCTTGTTTGAGTGTGGATTAGGTATGTGTGGGTGCCTCAGGCCCACAGTGTGCGCAGGTGATTTAATCCCTACTGTTCCCAGCTCGGTGCTGCTATTTATGTATATATATAAATAAATCTACTTGACATGTACTCTCAACTTGAGAATTATTGGCAACCTTCATGAAAATGAGAAAAATAAATGTATAAAAAACACAATATCCAACCATAACTCCAATTTTCTGCTTAAACCAGTTACTTGCACTCTAATAAAACATTTTTTAATTAGTTGATTAATTAAAATGTTTTGAATGATCTCCAAAACATAGGGGTTAAAATGATTGGCAACCCTAAGGAATATCTAAAATGAAATCAAACAAAGTGGCATTGGTGATGAAATTAAGCATTTTTATTGTCAATCGATCTCCAGAAACTGTATTGATGCCTCTCACCATTTCCTTCCATGAATATGAGGTTGCACACATGTAAAATCCGCTTGTCACCCATCACCAAACCAGCAAGTTTTCAACTCAGTAGAGACAGACAGCCACTGACCCACACGGATCAGAAAATGCATTAACAGCTGAAAATTCCTCTAAGCACAGTCAAGACAATGAGTTCAAAAAGTTCAGAAGTGCGAAACAGCTGCAGATTTGTCAGGAGGAGGACACATGCGTTTTCCCAGGATGCACAGTGAGGAAAACAGTGAGGGAGGTCAAGAAGAACCAAAGGATGACAGTTTCTGGAATTCACAGTTCAGTGGATTCGTGTCAACAAGATCTTTGGAGGAGTTGCATGAAAGAGGCTCTGCTCAGTCGAACTTTGTCGAGCATCATTGGCTCTCCAGTTGGAATCGTGTGTTGTGGTCAGATGAGAGCAAAATTGGACTTTATGCACACCGTCTGCATGAATGGTAACAAAAGATGACCGCATAAGAGGAAACGGATCCCCACAGTAAAATTTAGTGGTGGTTCCCTGATGTTTTGGGGCTGTTTTGCTGCCAGTGGTCCAGGGTCTTTCGTTAAGATTGATGACACAATGAATATCAGTAAATCCCAGGATATTTTAGCCCTGCTTGTCTCTGCCAGGAGCCTCAGACTTGGCTGTAGATGTACCTCTTAGCAAGACAGCGACCCCAAACATACATCAAAATCAGCACAGAAGTGATTGCAGGAACATAAAATCAATGCGTTGCAGTGGCCATCTCAGCCTGCAGACTTGAACCCTATTGAAACCTCGCTCTCTGAATTGAAGAGGGCAGGCGGCAAGCGCAAACGTAAGAATACCAAAGATCTTGAAAGGTTTTGAATGCAGGAGCAGGTCAAGATCCCCCCCAAAAGTGTTCTCCTACCTTGTCAGACATCACAGGAAGAGGCTTGGCGCTGCTATTCTCTTAAAGGGAGGCTTCACCAAATAATTAGAGGGATTCCAATTACACTATTGCACTATTTGGAAAATGATTGTATTAAAATAAGTGTATAAGGCTCCTCCACATGTTTGAGCCAAAAATATGACATCATATGTGTTGTTAATCTTTTGACAGCTATTTTTGCTTATTTCATGAAGGGAGCCAACAATGCTCGACAATATAGCTCAACAGGCAGGTATATTTTTTTTCGGAGAAATGAGAGTTGATGGGGTGGTACTGTCTTTCCATCATCCTGAGCTTCGTATAAAGGAAGTTGATAGACCGATTGCAAGATGCATGGGTCTGCTGCACAAAGCTTTGACAGGTATCTCTGATGTTTTCCCCTGTTTTGTGCTGCGTAGAAATAATAGAATTCCAGTTTCCCCTTCCTGTCTGACTGCAAGCCAGTGGCCTATATTCTGGAAGAATGCTCGCGCTGAAACCAATGAAGTCGTGCCAGCGCTGAATCAAAGCTTTGTATATTTGCCATGCAGCTATGTTCTTTTGTGTCTGGGTTAATTGTGGCTCGGGAGAAATTTCTGCACCTCCCCGCACATGCATACATGCGCTCCCTTCCTCTCCGTGTTCCTCTTTACGGTTCTTCCTGTCTCTCTCGCGTGCACGAGCCTCGCGCGTGCACAGTGATCCGCTCCCCGTGTCGTTGTGTGTTCGTGTCGCCAGAGTCTGGAGGTGTTCGCCATTGTCGCCCCGTCTCCGAGACCAGCAGGACATGTCCTCCGGCGTGCCAAGGAAAGCAGGTCATTTGGAGCGTTCTTCTTAAAACATTCATGTGTAACTGCTCCCCTCCCACACACACACATACACGCGCACCAAAAACTGATGTTCGGAGAAATTTCGTACGTTCCCAGGCTTTATTTCTTGTGTATTTCTTTTATGAATGAAATGGGAAATTGTCAGGGACTTTTCATTACCCCTCCTGTGCTTTTATCAGCCAGAGCCTCCACTGGCGCATTTAGGATTTGAGTGAAAACATTCCCTCTGAAAGGCTTTTAAGCTGAGACTTGCCGTCACCCACCATTTGATTATTATGACAGTTCAGCATCATATATCATTCCATTAGAGACTAGCCTTTTTGCTCTCTGTCCATTTCTTTCCCCTGTGTGCTCTTCTGTATCTGGACTGGCAGATAAGGCTGATTGGCCTCTGCAGGGTCAGATCTGTCTCTGATCGGCGTCCTGTTACTGTCTGACCAGTGGTTCTGGGCAAAGGCTCTCTGTCGTGCAACTTTGACCTCATTCGAGTTTGAAAAGAGGTTTTCTAGCGCACTGTGTAGGCCTGGTTACATTTAATTCGCGTGTTGCTATTCAAGGGGTCCTCAGGGGTTGTTTCTCCAGGCCTTTTTTCTGTTTCTCTATCTGAGGAGGGTAACAGACAGGGGGAGAGTTAGTGTAAAGCACCAAAGTGTAAGCAGAATATGCTGTGCAGGGCGAGAGTGTGATACAAAGAGCAGTGTCTGTGCAGAAAGAACACATTGAGTTTCCTGATGACTATGGAGTGGTTTCATTTCTTGTTCTTTAATCAAGTTTCTGGATGAATGAACCGTGAGTCTCTCTCTTTTTTTTCTCCTTCTTGCGTTCACATAATGTCATAGAGGTATTGCAATTTACAACACAATATCGAGGCGGCGAAACCACCGGCTAAATGCATGCAACAGACCATGGTTGTAAAATGTGCTGACGGGAGGAAACCTTCGCCGCAACTCTGTATTTATGATTTCAATGTCACCTTATTTTTGAGATGACAGGTGCTTGTGGTGGAGACTCACAGAGCAGGTGTAATGCTCCCAAAGCACTGTTATTGCTCACGCCAGTATCACACCCATTATGCACCAACGCCATGCCCCTCCTCCTCCTCCCTCATCCCTCGTCCTCGCCCTGTCACCCCATCCCCCATAAGTCCACCCCCAGAGTGCACTGCTATCTCTCCATCCACCCCACCATCCCCCATCATCCCAACTCCCTGTCCCCCACTGACCATTCACTGGATTCACCCACAGACTCATACATGCATAATTATACTCATAGGCATGCATGGACACAGTGCTGCGCGGACCAGACACGCATGCACGCACATACTAAGCATGCATTAACGAACATGCATGCAAGATGAATGCAAGTCAATGTACTTTGCATTCACACTTTTCTGTCAATGAATTTCTATAAGGAGAAGGGGCCATGTAATTGATAATCGACACTCTCTGTTTTGTTCTCGGGTTACATAACTTTCCCAGCGAGGATGAGATGCAAAGCCACCCTCCTTTTCATCTCTTCTGGAGTTGACAGCAGTGAAAGTGACAAAGGAATTCTCCCTTGTACTCTGAAGTCAGATTTGTGCCAACTCTGACACGGAGCTGCGGCATAATCCTCTCCCTGATTATAGCCGCATCTCGCTGGGTCTCCATTCATCTGCATACCTTCAAAAGTCCAGCATCCAACCCCCCCCCGCCCATCCATCTATGAGATAAAGATCTATAGCGTCTCATCAGTGACAGTGCTCATGAATTTAACATTTATACCTGCAGGGGAGACACTCCACATGGCCCATGTGAACCTCAAAGTGTTCTTTTGTTTCTCTCCGCGCTGCGGACTCAGCAAAGAGCCGTGCCTTCTCGCTTTGTTTTCCTTTACCTAATAAATCCGCACAACTCCTTCAGAAGCAAATGCACTTTTGAATCTGCTTGGCCCCCCCCACCCATAGTGATTGTTTATTTCCTCCTACTAAAGCCTTTGAATGGATGCAGCCTCCTCTGCTGCAGCCAGAGCTTTAGTCCCGCCACCACAACAATCCTCCCACCATGTGTGTAGTTTTTGAAATATAAAGCAGACACCTGCGTTTTTTGAATAAGGAACCCTTGATGGTTTTATCCAGCGATGTTTCAACCTCCTCAGCAGGCATTCATCTGATCAGCCGAGGTCAAAACCTTCCTCAGTGATTCTCTCAGTAATTTGGATGTGCATGCATACACAGCCTCGTTTCACGGGGAAATTTTTCCGTCTGTGGGTTGGATTGATGGTTGGAGATTTGTTATGACTTCAAACTACATTGTTGCCTCTCTGCAGCGCTGCTTGCTCAGCTCTTGGGAAGAAGAGGAGAGATTTTTACCTGCAGTTCATACCGTGCCCTCTGACAGCAAAGGAAGCCGGAGCCCTTCAGAGTGCATTTTTCACTCCTACCTGGGCTACTTGACAACAGTAACAGAGAAGGAAGCAGCACACTAACTTTAAAATGCTCCCATTTTCCGATTCAAAATGTTTTAAGTATTACATCCCATACAGTGAGCAAAAAAAAAAACTGAAATGCCAGCTATTGAAGGGTAACTGAAAGCAAGTGGGCATCATATTATGGGATTTGCTTTGTGTGCTTCTCATCTGTTGCTTATCCCCTGCATTTAATTTTCCGACCGCCTTCTCCTTTTTTGCAGAAAAGAGAAAAGACTCAGCCGTCGGAGATCTCACCCAGACCCCTTAATGCTCAGTTATAATTACGTCTTGTCAGAGCGGCGTCTCTGTTTAAATTTAAACCTCTCCAGGTCTTGTGCCGTGAAACTACCTAGTTGGAATGAAAAAGAAAAGAAATTGCTGGCAACCTTCCCATCAACGACGGCAGCTGTCTCAATCAACCTTCTCTTCTCTTCTCTTCTCTTCTCTTCTCTTCTCTTCTCTTCTCTCGCTCTTTACCATTGATGTTTAAGCCCCAGTTGCCCCCTCCCCAACAAATGATCAAGTACAATTTCTGATGTTTTGATGCACAATGCACAGATTTGGAAAGAGAGAGAGATAGAGATAGAAAGAGAGACAGAGAGACACTGTTGCTTTTTTGGCCCATCAGAGTTGAGAACAGGTGTCTTGGTTCGGCGTCTCCCCTCGGCCTTTGTGCGTCCACGCCGGCGTCATTTCAAGCGACGCGTTTGACAGCGGAGCACTAAGAGGTTGTCTGCAAACTGGAATAACAAAGACGGCGTGGGCTGAGAATGAGTGACGTTGAAAGTTGCAGAGAACGGGGTGAGAAAAAGAGTCTGACACGCGGGGCGAGTTTCCGAGGTTGTTTGTGTTCTTGTCAAATTCTCCTCGTAATCTCTGCCTCGCTGTTGGCTGTACAGAGCGTGGAGAGGATTATGCGTTTATCTCTCTATGCAATGAGACGTTATCTGTCAGGGCTGGGGTCAATTTATGTTCATTTCACTCACTATGAAATGTAAACTGAAACTGCAGTTCACATTAGCACGATGGAGCATCCACTATCACATTATTATTATTATTATTTTTGTACCTGAATATGGCAGCCTTTATTCAGCAAAAGTTAACCAATTTTTGGATTTTAATGAAAACCAACTTTCTGAATTGACTGAATGGAACTCACCTCACCCCTGTGCTTTTATCAATTTTTCATTCAAAAGCTGTGAGAATTTGTGTTTTACAGTGAGAGCGGCTAGACGGTGTAAGACATGCCGCTCGTTGTGGTTTTACAAAAGGCCAGTAACAGGCAGATGGCAAGAAAGTGAATGCAAATACATCAGTACATTTTCATTTTTACTCATTCTAGTCATTTTAGTTCCTCTAAAAGTTACTTACTGAACTGAGCAGTATACAGCTTAAGAAAGTTGTTGCTGTACTTAAGTATAACACCTATAAGTATATACAGTAAGTGGTAATTTTCGGTCAGAGCATTAATATTTAAAGACCCACTTTAGTGAAGCACTTCTCTAATACAACAAAGCATGTTTTGTTAGGTCTAGAGGTGCTCTGTGTAATTTTAGCATGATTTAGCATGAAAATGCACATTTGCAGTGTTGCTTACAGATTCAAATACAACTGCTTCTACCACGTGAAAAGTATGCAAAGACTCCCTGTGGGTTTGTGCCTCTGTTTTGGAGGTGGGAGGGGGGGAAAGTGGCGTTGGGAATTAGGGAGGATGCACCCTCATGATTCAAGTGATAAATAAGACCACGTGGTCGAGGACAAAGCAAGGGAAGCGCACAAACTGCCACCTGTATTGCTCCCACAGTATTTCTGTTGTCGTTTAGTAGCGTAGCTGCTGCTGAAATATGTGTATTATAGGCCGGAGATATGATGTGATGCACTGGGGGAAACCCTGCAGAAGCTTTCGCTCTCACTCTTGTGGCATCGTTCGTTTAGCAGGCAGCGACTCATGTTTTGGAACAGCGCTGCAGACGTTCCCAAGTGCAAATGATTATTGATTTCCGAATTAATGTGGATTTGCCGTTAAATTTGGCATCAAAAAAGGATTTTGTTTTTGGCCTTCAGGGGCTTCTTTGGCTTCCCACCAGACAATTATAGAAGTACGGACCTACCAGACGCAGAAAGTGCTGTTCATGGCTGCAGCTGTTCTACTTATTTACACTTTTGCGGGTTGATCACGCCGCCTTCTGATGTTTTCTGTTACTTGTACCTCAGTCTGACACAGGCTCTCTTGAGGCAGAATCACAGAACTCTGATGCATTATCTGAAATTGCAGAGGCGGGGCTGCACTAAGACCCACCACTAGACCCTTATGTGGTGACGTGAATGCATTCAGCAGGTAATTTGACAAGGGCTTCCAACATGACTCAGCCAGTCAGAACCAACGACTGGCAATCTGTTCTATAAAAGTCGCGGTGCAGGTGCAGTGCTGGATCACCTAGCATGCTAACGATGCAAAACGTCTGATAGATACTAGATTTTGGTAGTTTCTCCTAAACCTGCTCTGTACTTTTTGCTGATATCAGATGTAGAAATCTCCCAGAAATCATTGCTTTCATCTAGCCCATACTCAGTCATCCTCATCCATGCATGCGTGTGTCTGTGCCTTGTTTGTGTTTGTTCCCCTGTCACTGGTCCTACTGGCCTACTGCCCTGTGTCTGCGTCTCTCAAAACCAGCTTTCCTAATGTGATCATTAAGAAGTCTGCAGCTCCAATTCAGCTATTATCTCAGATTAGAGTGCAGCGCTACATGAAGATTACTGAATACTGACAGAGAGAGAGACAGAAAGAGAGAGGATTAATGTGGGGGTAGAAAACATCACTCAGCCGCAGACTCCTGCCCGACCCTCCACCTACTCATCCACATCCCGCTCACGTGATACCTCTTCACTGTTCAACACCTAAAGCATTTGTTTGCGCCACTTGCTTTTATGTAGCCTTGAAAAAAAAGACGCTATTCATTTCAAAGAAAGAAAAAAAACACATATTCCTCCAGGGACAGTCTTAATGCTATGTATTGCCCCCATGAAAAATGCTCTGATGCTATGTGCTATCTCAGTTAAGCTGAAGTGTTGAGGTTATATTAAAACAACAGTGTAAAGTGATTGCCGTCTGGGCGAGACTCATTTATAACAGAATTATCTCTCCTATGTGGTTTAGACATTGTTTGCTGGTCTTAAACTTACATTGCATTGAAATCCACTAAGGTGTTATTGCACCTCATGCTTCAAGTCAGGCAGGGTTTTCTGTCACATGCCTCATGACAGTTGTCAAATGATGTTACCCGGCCATGTCCCTTCCTTCGATATTTAGAGGCAGATTTATTCCCGAGATTGCTATCATTTTCCTAAGTGCTGCAGAATTTATCCCCTCAGCGGCACAGCAGGGTGCTTTGAAGCTCTGCACAAATGACAAGTACAAAATAGCGGTTGTGGACACGGAGCGGTTTGCTGCAGTTGGCGAGAGAGCCACCCCATTACGCCCGACTCACGCTGATTGCTCGAGCGCGTAAGGGATCTGATCCAAATTAGGTCTTGTTGTTTGGATTTTTTTTTTTTTTTTTTGCATGCTCGCAGCCTGTGCACACGATTGGCGAAGCTGTGAGGGAGGATTTTCTGTTTTAACGAGTCGAGAGATGAATTAGTCCCCCCATCCCCGCCGTTCGGTTTTCATCAAAGTGTTACAGTTGCAGCGCTGATGCTTTAGACGTCTCCATTTCTTGTCGAAGCAACCCGGTTTGCGGCAGTGAAATGAGCCCAGGTTGGCCTTAAAATCGATAAGACACATGCTAGATGTTTGAGCCGCGGCGGAGAAGAAAGGCTGCCTGCTCTGTGAACCCGGGCCAGGGGGCCACAGGCATCCAGGCAGACAGCTCCTGTCAGCCAGAATTGCTGTCAGAAAAACAGGCCCACAAGGGGAGATGTTTGCACACATTGCAAGAACTACGGCCCCGTACTACTTCTGACTCACTTTGTGACCTTCTGTGAAAAACGCCACTTTTCTCTGACTCAACTGGCATTTTTGCGAATCTTTGCTGACAGCCCAGTGATGTTATGATTGGCCGTGTGTTGTTCTGTCATTCCATGTCATTCCAACACGTGACTCATCTATTCACTGGCTATTCACACTCACTGCAAACTTGCAAAGTGCTTAATGCCACTCTTAAGTGAAGCCTGGGCAATAGACGACGTCAGCGGCATGATGTAATGACACTCAGCAGCCAGAAGCCTCGGTTTCTTTCTGGAGGCAGGGTAACTTCGGTTCAGTGTCTGACTTCGAACCCCTGTGTGGAGAATATTAACCTCAATATATCATCCTCAAATTAATTTTGATTGCAAAGTATAAAAATGAGGCCATCGCTGCTCTAGTCTGTGCGATTCTATCTATCTGTTTACTCTGCGTGCCTGGGGTGCAGTTTGGTGCAGAATGTGCAGAACTAACTTATAGCACAATGGAGGGGCCTCAGCCAAAACAGGAAGCCTCATTCAGCTTATTCGACGCATGAAAATACGATACTGAATTATAGGTGAACAAATACACAGACAAGTACAGATGCTGCCCAGGGGAAAGTCTCGGTGCCAGCTGTCGTAAAACATTTTGACGAAGGCCCCCCTCTGACATTAGCATCTTGGGGCTTGACAGCTGAAGTCATTAACGGGAGTCGTTCATGTTCAATGTGTGTACACACGTGCATTTAGAGGACTGAGAACACTTTCGCTTGTACGAGCAAGTAGCAGGACTGACTCCTGTATTTTCAGATTTATCGCTGCACATCAGTTATTTGTTGCCATGCCTCGTTCCCATGCATGCACACACAGACAGGCTCATTTGCATAGTAACTAGATTCAAGTTTGGTTGTCGCTGCCTGTTTCCTGCAGGACTCTGAATTACGAGTTGTCGCTTTCGTTAAGACCAGATTAAGCACTAAAATGAGCTGTAATGTGAACGGGGGCCTCCGGGACTCAAGAGGCCAAAGTCGTACAAGTTTCAAATTCTGCAGGCAGTAACTTTGGGAGCGTGATTGTCACATAGACAGCTGCAACCCACTCCCTTTGCCCACCCAGAGAGTGACTCATGCAGCACCTCCACCTGCATGGGGAAAGCTTTGTGTGCTGGCAGTAAGCGCCTTGAAATCATTCCTCCTGCCATGTGCGTCTCTCCCATCACCGCACATCAGCAAGGATGGACGGGGACAATAATTCAGGCACACACATGCACACACACACATGCACACCACTGAATATTGTAGCCTTTGTTATAGTTTACTGGCTTTTCTTCAATTCCTATTGTCCATTGCAAACAGACTACATGACAAGAAATGACCAAAGTGCTACCATTACAGCAATGCATATGGCTAATCATTGGATTTTTTCTCTTTTTATTACACACACACACACAAACACACAGACTTGATGACTTCCTGTCATGAAAATCCATTCCAGAGAGACTAGAAAAATCCCAACAGCACTCCGTTCCACATAGGTAATTTTACAGCGCTTTGCCACATCCCCTTCAAGGGCCTTTCTCTTCTTGATCCGCTCCCTCCCCACGCCCACGTCCCTCTTTACGACTGTGACTGTCCATCTCTCACGCCGATTTTACACGCCGCATGTTGTCGAGCAGTATGCACGGCACAGACCGATGAAGGAGGCACAACAAACAAGTGGCATCTGGTAATTGGCTATGCGTTGTTTGCTGATGCATTTCGGCCAATCGCGAAAAGCAGAGGGTGAGACCATACGGTGGGAGGCAGCGGGGGGAGAGGACCGCATAAAGATCAGC
>OMLF01029784.1:21478-35908 GCA_900302615.1 Holocentrus rufus
ATAAAGATCAGCTGACTGGCTGCTTGTATTTTGTCAGTAAATTATATATTCCATTTGGCTTTTAAATCTCTGGCCAGTGACCGTGACTGCAGGCCAGACCAAGCAGGCAGGTCAGTGGGAGGTCTCCCTGTTCTCCCAGTGGCCGCTCCCGGCCCGGACATCAGAGGCAGGTCGGGGATGAAATGCGGCCAGTGAAATCCTTTTAAAAGGTCATGGAGGTGTAAAGAGACAGAGGATAACAGCCAGCTTTGTTTAGGTGTGAATGTCACGTTAAAATTAAAAGGTCACAGCACATCCGAGCCAGAAAGAGTAGCCATGTGTTAGAAGTGACCTCTGGGTAATTTGGCTTTTAAGTGACCAAATCGCGGTTTCGTCGCAAGGTGTTACAGCTGGGACAGGCTGCTCGAGTTCATTTACCAGTTGCTTGCAACATGCCACCCAGTCAAAGAAGAAAAAAAAATAGAGAATGGGCAAACTGTGTGCTTTTCAAGGTCAGCATCCATCCAGTTCTATGTGGCTACAGGCAGAGATAAATTTGTGTGACTAACCATCCTATTAGAATAAAGGTAGAGCAAAGCTTTATTCACAGGCTCAGCTGGTTTCCATTATGGAGCATCGATTCAAGTATGTGAAGGCAAAACATATATTTCTGTTGGCATTGTTGCTGTAAATTAGGATTAGACTAACTACACTTGCCAGCTGAAGGATGCTTCGCCAGTAAACCAGACAGGCAGTGTTACTGTTTTCCTCTAAAAATGCAGAATTTGGGCACGAAAATAAACTTAACACATGTGGGAGTTTGTTTTGGCATAATGCTTTTGTGAGTGTCAAACATTGTACTACCTTAACAGTGATGCTAATTAGTACACTAGTGTAGGCCTAATATTCTCTTAATGTCCCACTTCAAAGTCGAATAATTTACTCAAGATTTTTTAAGTGTGAGAAAGCTCGAATCCCAACAAAATCCTTTTTTTTTTTTAAGCCGTCAAATCCTGCTTCTGCACAACAGCTTTGCCAATTAAATTCAACAATGGTTCACAATATTCAGCAACGACTTGACCACCGACTCATGATGCTTCCCACTCCATTTAGTGAAGATCCACACAAAGCAATACTGACACTCACTGACTGCTGGACTATAACAGAACACTTTCCAGTTATGACACAAATTGGGGTTAAAATGTTAATGGGTGTGTGAAGAGACGTTCTGCAGAGCCAGTTCTTTTATTTATTTAATTTTTTTTGCCGTCCGCTGCAGGCCTAATTTAAATCAGTGCAATCGCTTGTTTTTTTTTTAAAGTCAACTAAACACATTGATTGGCAAGAAGCTTTCACTCTTCCAAAATATAGATTTTAAAATGGATTATCCACCATTTGACTTTTAGATTGCTTTGAAAGCACTCACCATGATGCTATGGGTTGTTGACAAATTAGTTTTAAAGGCTTGCATCTTAGTTTTAAAGGCCTCAGAACCTGCACTTTATTATTATTATTTGTGATATGAATACAGTTGTGCAAAAATCCAACCACCAATTCATCTTACATAGCTATACATACATACTATACATGCATAACTTTATTTTGCATATGTAGAATGTGCATAATGAAGATTTATTCCTATTTCTGTTTATTCCTACTACATATTGGTAATTTCATGTAGATTTCCCCCAACCTAGACAAAGAAAAAAGTCAATTTTATACCTAATAATGCAGGCCTCTCTCTGTATTTTAACTTTGCAGGCTTACATTTAAATCCTTGTGCAAGACTATCCTAGTAGCCTAGTTTTTCTAAAGCCCAAGCTCTGCCTTAGCACTGTAGTAGTAGTTTTACTGCAAGTGGTGGAAAATATAATGCTGATAGAGCGCACAGTTGTGGGAAATGTTGGCAGGCAAATGGTTTATCTGAGTTGTGCCTGACCTCCATGTGCTTTTGGGGAGGCATATTGTGATCAAAGCTCAGCTGCTAAGCCCTGCCTAGAGGTAGATATGTATTAAATGCATAGCCATTGGCCACTGATGCGCACGCACAAATATGTATGCGCACATGCACACACGCACGTACACAGTCACAAATACACACAATATGCACAGCGCATACAGGCTTGCACACTGGTGCAGCGCACAAAGAAAGCACTCATGTAATTGCTTGCTGCGTGCGCACGCACTCACACGATCACACACACACGCACAGGATGAAGTGTGGGCTGGTTTCATCGATTGCATTATTTTATGTGCCCCTCCCACAGAATATTCTCAGACGAAATGTGGCCCCACACCGCTGACACTGATCACAAGAGAAAGAAGAAGGAGAGCGAGGGGATGAGAAAATAGAAAGGAAAGGAAAGAGGAGGTGGCGCTGACAGTAGAGGCGAGCCAAGGAGGGTGTTCTTGTTAAGCTGGTCGGAGAGTGTGGGAGCAGGGATGAAGCCTGCTGCAGTGGCATTGATTTTAGAGTGGTTGTTTTTTTGCGGCGTTATTGTTGTGATGTAGATCAGATGTGGTGGAGACGGGATGAGACGGGGCAGGACAATGCAAAAGAGCGAAATCACCTCAAGTCTCTCCTTCAGGAAGGTCGGGGTTGAGGATGTGCTTTATGTCGTCCGCTGCACCGCAAATAATCCCTGTACACCACCACCATAAGGGGTCAGTCTGCTTGTACAGAGAAAGACTATTTATATACGCTACAGAGAAGACCAGCACAGAAACAGGGACACGAAGTAAGACAGCAAGACAGATGAAGCAAGTTTTGAAACCGTTCGGCATGCCGAATTAAATCCATTGCCCCCCTTTTTTTTTTTGGTTTGAATGAAGACAAGCAGAGCAGCTTTATGGGAGGATCCAGCTCACTGCAGAACATCTGCTCGTCCTATCAGACGGCCGCACCGCTGGGAACACCTGGCATACGCGTAGATTTCCTGCTCCACTTCCACTGCTGTTTTGAAGTGCATTTTGTGTGTTTTACTATCAGTCACAACTCAGGTGTCCTTTACTGCTATTTGCAGCAACAGAGCACATTCACTGGAACCTGAATTAGTAGAAAACAGCAAAAAACAGGAAGCGTAGCAGTACTTTAGTACACAAAATAATCATTCATTCAGCCTGTAGAGTGCCCTCTAATTATAGTCCACTGAAAAAGAGTATATAAAGGAGGATAATTTCAGGCACTATTTTTTCTGGGCAGAACTTGTAGCTCATGATGGTTTATTTTTATTTTATTTTTTATTTTTTTACCCAAAATAAAATCAATCAATCACAGTGCAAGGGCAGAATGGTTTGTGTCAAAGTTAATTGACTAGTATCAACCATTGTGCACAGTGTTTTTCCTGTCCATTGTGTTTTTTCCCCACTATAAGGATTCTGGTGGTGTTGTGTTGGATGTCCTTGGTGTTTGCTCTCTCTCATGCTGCTATGCACTTCAGCGCCGCTGAAAATCCTTACATGTCAGCCCTGAAAGTCATCTAAATCAGTGGTCCCTTTCAGAGCTGCAGTTCCAGACATGCTCGTCACGCCAAGTTACAACAAGCCTCACATAAAGGCTTTTATGTCAAAAATATAAAGAATACAACCTGAGGAATTTGTTCCAAACTCAGCTACCTTGTCAGACCTGTCGTGCAATACCTTTTTTAGAAGTAATTTACTTTACATAGGAACAAAATATAAACACACTTCCAAACAGCAGTCATGCACTGAGAGCCAATGATGTAGATTCTCTCCTGTTCGTAATCTGCATCGTTCTCTTGGTATCCACACAGCAGAAAACCCTCATCTTCACATACAGAGCCACGGCCTACTTTGAATCTGGACACCACATATATTATAACAGGGTAGAAATAGGAACTTTGGCTGAAAATGCCCTAGAAAATTCATTAAACTGCTCTTGAAGTCAGTATTACAGGTGCAAAAAACACTTTGAGAAGGATATAAATGAAAAGTGTAACTTATTGCACAGAATGCTATATTTCTGATATTAACCTGTGAGTTTTCAGTGTTTTTCTGCACAATGTTGGTTGAATTTGACCCATAAATGCAAAAATGTGCCCCAAATAATTTCAGTTCACCTAAAAACACCTAAAGAGACATTTTCAGTCCTGCTGCACAGACTCCTGCATTTGAGCTTTTGAGTTAGTTCCTAAAAGAATTAAATGCCTCCAAATGAATTTTCCAAACTCTGAAGCCACAGCTGATTTCTGAAGATGTTTCTGAAGCCTTCTCAATTTTCTGAATCAGTATGTTGGCTGAATAAAATACTACCTTCTGTAATTTATTCCCAAAAGCAAGCAGGCTTGATCAGTCAACCCAGGGCCTTGCAAAATTAGTTTTGCATTTTTAGTATTTTGCTCTCCATTAGCTTGACAAACGCTGCTGCATTATTCCTATTACGCCCATTAAGTCCTGTATGAATGTTTATGAAAACAGCAAATGAATCAGTTCTCTTCTCTCTCTCTCTTCTGGTTAGTTCAAGCAAGGTCAGCTGAGATGCCTTGTCTTTGATGTACTGCACTTTAAATGGAAGCACCTCATATTTACATGCATGAAAGAAACCTCAGAAACCACAGGCAACAGACAGAGTGTGCCATCTTTCAGAATTTGCACACACACACACACACACACTCTCCCTCTCTCACACACACACATGCAGCAGACCCAGACTTAAACTGTGTTTGGAAAAGGAATAGATCAGTGTCAAGAGAGAGGTCCGTATGTTTTGACAGTGATGGAAGGCGGTGGGATTTTTGTCATTAATAATTGAGACGGAGTATTCGCAACCACCAGTCATTTTCTATTCACGGCCACCGCTTTGAGAGCGCCCAGACCTCGCATCCCCTTCTGACCCCTGGATCACCGGCTCCAAGGCCAATTCACTATCTATTAATATAAAGCGTTAATATACAGAGTTAAATAGCCGCGGCTTATCTGCTGTATCCACACGGCTGCTGTCGAACGCTGCATTGTGGCCGTTTTTCAACAGCTCTGATAGCGAGAGGGAAGCCTTTAGCTACAGTCTGAGTCATCTGGGCTTCTAGTGGGAGATTGTCTGACTCCCTGGTTGGTCCTTTCACAGCAGGCCTTTGGTGGAGCCACACCGAGCCGCACTGTACACTATCAAGACTCACAGGGTCCATCAATACCTGTCTTCGACTGTTCCCTTTGTCTGACTCTAGAGGGCCATTGTTTTTTCGCCGGAGAGAAACGGAAACAGGAAACAAAGGGGCAATAGAGGCTTGAACCATTTAATAGAGATAGAGAAAGTGTGCTAGCACATGTGGAAGTGGGTTACTGTGCGTGTGTGTGTGTGTGTGTGTTGTGTTTCCATGCAAGTGTCTGCTTATGTTCAAAGGCAAACAGCAGCTGGCGCAAAAATCTGAATGTGTCTTAATTACGCTGCCTTGTTGCTAGGGGCAGATTTTCTGGAACAAGAAATTTGACCTCGGGCAGTATTACAGTTATGGTAATTCTCGTCTGCAGTGGGAAATGTAAAATCCCGCTCTCAATTCCTTGTCACAGTAATTTGACTTGCCTTCGTCTTCGGGCCAGCGCGGGTCTCTCTTCTGAAATTTTGGTCCGCCGTTGGTATTGTGTTTTCTGACAGAGTTATTGGACGGAGGTTTTTTTTTGCAGGAGAGACAGAGAGGAAGAGAAAGCCGTGGCTCGTTCTCTGTGCAGGGTAAAAGGCTAATCTCCCAATTCCCATTACAGTGCCTCGGTTAGTAGACAGACGCTATAATCCAGTGTGGCACACATTTCCATATACAATAGGGACTGCACTGGAGGCTCTCCTAATGTATTGGGCTGTGTGTGACTTAGAGTGGCGAGGAGCGGTTTTAGCATTTTTCTTAAATCTAGGCCTATTGTGATCTCAATATGCATAATGTGATGACTGTTTGAAAGAGACAAGGACAGATAGCAGCATTTGTCAAAGCTTTTGTAATCTATCTTAATTTGTCTGTTTTATTCTGAAACCGGAGTGTAATGAAACACCTTTTAAGAGCGGTTTTGTGTGCTTTGTTGTGAGAAAAAAACACTTATAAATGCAGAGGAACCTCAGGGGACTGCATATCGCCTGGTTATTAAAGGCTCAGTTCAACCAAAATACAAAAAAATATATTTTCCCACTTACCCCCTGTGCAGTCTGTCCATCCAGATAGTTTCTCACCTGTCTCCCGGCACCCCGACACAACGGTCCTGGATGGGTATTTGCTTGTGAAGCTCAAATCGTCAAAAATTTACATGTGAAAAACTCGATAGCAGCAGCTCTGTCCAACGTCAAATTACACAGATTCCCAACATAATCCACAGCCTTCGGGGGGGCAGGGGAGAGTTTCTGTTGGGAGCTCTTTACCGTCCAATCTGTGTCTGTGTTTACAGGCACTCAAGAAACCAGATTGCTGTGATTAACCAGGTTAAGGCAGAAAATCGGATAACACATTTACATGTGCTGCATTACCATGATCACTCAGAAACTTCATTTTACATGTGCGAGGCCAACAATTGGGTTCCCTCCATTATGATTATTGAAGCCAGGTTTCTTGTTAACGCAGCATTGCAGAAATCGAATAACTGCTGCACATAGCAGATTACTAAAGTGCATGCAAACGCACAGTGTATTGATCTACTTCTAACTTGGGGGGTGGATGGACACACAGTTTGCTGGTGTTGTATTGGGAAGACAGAGAGGATTGCGGCAGACTGGAAACTTTGCCAAATCACACAACTACTACTGGGCGCATAGATGGCACGAGGGGAAAGCAGGAAAATATTGATTTTTTATATTTTGGGTGAGCTGTTCCTTTAAATAGTACCTAAATGCTATCCATTTGTCAGCTGTCTGACCAAAAGATGAGTAATAAAGGCACAGTATTTATATATATATTTATTTTTATGGCCCCTCAATTTCATAGTTCCCCATAGCCGACTCACCTCTTAATGAAAGCCCCATCAGGTCCATCGTTGTTGCAGCGTTTATGCGTCAATCAGGTCTCAGTGGTGGGCGATGATATTTGGTCCTGGCGCTATAATTACTTTTGACGGTGAGACAATGATCGTTAAGATGGGGGAGCCCGTGTCTCCTGTGCTTCGGTGGATGGGAGCTGAGAGGAGATTGTTCAAATGAAAGGGGGGAAAAGCGCTTTGGGATTCTCCTCTTTAATCTCCATTCATCTGATCGCTCAGCAGCCCCAGACTCTGATTTCTGAGTCATGCTTGCTCTCGCTTTGCAGGAAAAGAGGGTTAAAGGCCATTTTGTCTCTTTGTACCGATGCCATCTAATGTTGGCGGAGAGTGAATAGAGATAAATGTGTGTGTGTGTGTGTGTGCGTGTGCGCGCTATAGGCATAGACACAGTTTTGATGTTATTTATTATCTCTGAAGCGGGTGTGATGTCTGTGTTGTAGTCGAGCTTATATAAAGAAACGGAGCTGAGATAATGCCGTTAACGTGTGTGTTTGTGAGTGTGTTTGCTCATATTTTTTGTGTTTGCCGGCGAACTTAATTAACCAGTCAACTTGGAGTGTGTTAAACTGTAAACTCTGTGCTAATATGTTCCCTCGAGATCCTCTGTGATGCCTCGAAAGCCTCTCTGCCCCGGTCCTTGAACCGGCAGTGCAGAGTTTTCTCCTCCTGCCCTTCATCTTCCCACCGAGGTCCTGATTAACAAGACAGCGCTGTGGAACATGAAAGACAACTCTAGTTTTCTATCATATATGTATAAACGAACTGTGTGGCCAAACAACCTTGAAATGAACTGTTTTTCTGCTGGGTCAGATGTTAAAATTAGCCGTTGCCTCATGGGCCTTTTTTTTTTTTTTTCTTTCAGTGGTTCTATGGCTGGGTGATAATTCAGTATTTCATTACCAACTTCCAGCAGGCTCAAGTTCAAGTTTATTTAGAGCCCGTTATCACTGTTACAGACTTGAAGGGCTTTACAGGTCCACAGTTTATAGGAGCAAAAAAAAAAGACACCTCCTGACCTAAACTCTCATAGCGCACAAGAAAAAAAACCTAAGAACCAAAAACGGGGGAAAATGGGAGACTTCTCGAGAAGGATTGCAGCCAGGAGTGCGTTGGGTGCCAAGTGGGCAATTATTAGCTCTAATCAAATACAGTCAATTAGTTAAATGAAATGAAATCAAATTTAATCAAACCAAGAGCGGAATAAGATGAATATTACAATCGTCATCATGATTTGGTGATGTGATAACAAGGACTTTTTTTTTACTTTAGACACTAAAATTAGGCATTAAACATTTTAGGAATTTGATTGAAAAAATTGTTTTGTTTTAAATCACATCTAATATTACTACATTAACTTGATTATTTAACATGAAATTTTGCATGCATGTCATGTCATGATATGTATCAGTATCGATAAACCTGTGGTACCCTAGATACTGAAATGCCGGGCAGCGTTAGCCTGCAGGTTAGAGAAGTGGTCTTGTGGAAGCTTGCTGTCTGAATTCCCGCACTGGAAGAGAAAATCCGGATGGGGAACCTCAGTATGAGTCTCTCCCCTCTCCCTTTACCAAATACCATTAAGCTGCTTTAAGCAACACTCTGATCCCCCAGTTATTCTAGAGGAGCTGCTTAGTGGCTGATGATGGTAGAAGAGTGTTTGTGTTGAAAGGCTCCCAGGTCTTAATGTGTGTCAGGAATTTGAATGTGAAGCACGGCGCCGCTGAGAAGGATCATGTGCACGCAGTCGACCTTAGCTAAGTAATTAAATTTATTTGTATGAATCTGGTGATTCACATAAATAAGTACTTTGCAAATCTCTGGGGTAAGTTTTGGGCAAACCACTAACGCTGCTAACGTGCTAACAAGGCCTCGAGATTCCGTCATTTCAAGACGAACCAGCGGGGTGCAGCTCCTTGCAGAATACCCATGTTGCATTCAGCGGGATGTCAGCTTGAACTCCACCCTGCAGGCTGTGGTGTTTTAGGCCAAGAGGAAGGAGCATCTGGATGCCGCGTTGATTTGGGCCCAGCTCCACTGATGCATGGAGAAGAGGCTCTGGAGGGGAGAGCAGCAGTGGAGGTGTCAGCTGTTTGGCCGAGGAACCTGTCCTGAAACTGTGTGTGTGCCTCTCTCTCTCTTTTTGGGAGCGACTCTTCTCCAAACACGGTGGGGCAAAGTGACAGACTGCGCCGACCAGCTTGTCCTCTTTCATTTGGATAGCACCTCAGTTGGAGGGTTACTAGCTGGAGATATGCGTTTTATTTAATTAATTTGACAATGCACATTTATCACGGTACCTGCACCTTGCTCTCAGATTTTTTTTCACCACATTCTTGTGAAAAATAAGAGTTTAACTAGGCTGTATGGGGCAATCTTCAAAGATGCCTTCATTGATCATCTCTTTGAAGACCTTTTGGGTGTTTGAAAACTCTAACTTCCTTTAAGCTCGAAGAGTCCCATCTACCAATTCAACAGGCTTAGCTGCATTAGGAAGTTCTCTTTTTTTCCCCCTGCTCTTTCATAACGAAAGCGGGATTTGTGGAAGCGTTCGCCAACTCCAGCTGTGGAGAACTGCGCATCCTGTGACCCTTGCCAGGGATTTGGAAACAGCACTAAGGGCAGATTGCTGCAAACTCCCACTGTCAAAACCAGACTTGCTGCCACAGCTATCCGCCGTAATAAGATTTCTCTGCCAAAACGCTGCATTTCATTCCAGACGCAGGTTTCTCAATGAAATGCTCAGCAATTACTTGGCCCTTCATCACAGCTTGCTCGTGTTTTCAAAATCACAGCCATTCTTGCTGGAAAATTATCTAGGTTAGACTTTCCACCAAAAGTAGTAATTATATGGGATAGGCTGACATTACAGCGAGGTTGCATCAGTGATGCCGCCTTTTAGATAAAATGTAAAAAGGCTATAAGGGAACACAGTGCAGCACACAATAGAATGTGCTATGTATTGTATGAATCACATTTGTCTTTCTGTCCACATCTCTTTGAATGAGAAAGCGCACCCTCTCCCCTTGGCTGTAGGTTGCTGTAATGTCATGATGATCAGTTTGATCCATCATCACATTCATGTACAATACAAGTCTCCATGGTTACCGCAGGCTCTTTGTTCCATATAGTCTCCCCCAGACCAAATCCTATGCTATATCCCAGAACCTTTCATAGTCTGTCTTGCCTCATGAAACTTCTCCATCTCCTCTGGTTTGACCAAATTCATTTGACCAATCCATGTTTGTGTATCATGGCGTTCCATTTGTGCCAAAATGATGCTGTTGCATATCGCCTTGTGCTTTTGTATATGACATTATTACTGTTTGTACACTGTGCTAGTTGTCTATTTCAGTTAAAAAAGTGCCCTTTGAATGGCTGTCAGATGTAGACATGTGGCTCCACAGCAACAGTTTTTGGGTTAATTTGAGTAGTTATTATCTCAGAATAATAGTAAGCTGCTGTGACAATAAAAATAAGTTAGCGTGTATTAAACATGTGGCCACTTCTCAGTCAAGTGATAAAAATCTTGAATTTGAATTGAGTCAAACCGATAAACATGGATGCAAACTGGTAAGAGCAATGGAAAAATTGCAAAAAAGCAAAGAGAAACAAGCTATCAACCACCCGAGATGACAATAAACAAATGGTAACAGCAGTACACAGACAACCAGAAATGACAGTGCATATAATGTATATATATAACAATGCATATTTTTGGCATAAATGAAATCCCATTAATGTCGAGGTAGCTGTAGCGTCAGCCTGTCCTGTATTTCCAGCCATGGTTCATTATGTTGCTCTGCAGTTGCCAGGATGTAGGATGAAAATCGTGATGTATACGGCTTTGTCCCAGCCATATTTTTCCCCCCTCAAACTGACACATACAGAAATACACAATGCAGCAGAAGGTCAAACACATGGAGCAGGCATCATGTGGAGAACGGGAAGTACTGTGTGTGTGTGTATGTAATATACATCCCATGTGTGTGTGTGTGTGTGTGTGCGTGCATGTGTGTGTTTATATCTGTGTGTGTATATGTACTGTATATGTCGGTGTTTGCACTGTGCTGCAGAGTGATGACATGCTTCCCCTGCAAACAGCTATGTGTGTGTTATCTCAGGGATGCTTGATAGTGAATTCTGAATTGACTGTGTATATTTGTGCACGCGCGCATGTGTGTGTGTGTGTGTGTGTGTCTGTGCCCCCATGCATGTACCATATGAGCATGCAGAGCGAAAGGAAGGGGAGTGTCACATGAGCATAAATAAGAAATGTGCAGCGAAGCTTGAAAGGAGCTTGATAAATCAAAGCTTGTCCTGAATGTCGATGCGGCTGAACAGAGTGTGTTTTCTCCGACTCGCAAGCCACCTGTACCTTTGTCTGATACTGGTCTGTCATGCTGCAGGCATTGAGGCCAAACCTCTTGGGGTTTCGCCTAAGCCAAGGCATCTGGGTCAGGAGGTGTTTCTGTCAATGTGACCCGACTGAGAGGGAAAATGTGTCTTTTAGCAGGCTAAGAGCTATAATTAGTACAGTTCTGTGTCTCTTATCAGTCGGTTTACAAGGTCACAAGAAATGCTGGGCCCTGAACAGCGCTGAGTAGCCTCCCTTTGCTCTGGAAACCTGAATGTAATTGTGGTATCCTGGAAGATTAAGATTAGGGCTGCATAGAAGGCTGCAAGGATAATCCTGATTATTTTGTCAAACATTGTGATTTCAACGATTAATTAGAAGGGGCAGTCAGAGAGTGCGACGGTGAAATGCTGTAGGACCAATAATGCATGCAAAACTTTTTCATCAGTTCAGCCTTTTAGGGTCACTGAAGGTCAAAGGTCATATGACCAATGGAAAGGTCACATATGACTTTATATTAGTGTTTAATAGTAACCATAAGTGTATCTCTTATCAATTCACAGATATGGCCATTATAAATATTCCCTATGTACTCGCATTGGGCCTGAACTTTGACCTGTGATCTTTGCATTAACACTTCCACAAAGTTTGGTACTAATCAGATCAAAACTGTTGGAGTTATGCTGCACACACACACACACACACACACACACACACACACACAAACACAGACGGACAGGATCGAAAACAATACCCCCACTTGTGCTGCCACATCTGCAGGTTAAGTTATGATACTTAATACATCATTTGTTTGCACTGTAGTGACTCTCAGTTATCACTGTAGAAAATAGTGCTGGAATCATAAGTTGATTAATCAATTAGTTGATCAAGAGAAAATTAGCTGACAGAGAATGAATCTATTCCAAATTCATTTATTGATGAATTAGCTCTTTTATCAAGATAAAATTACAACATCTGCTGATTAAAGCTTCACAATCTAAAGATCACAATCTGAAGACATCGCTTTTGGCTCTGGTAACTTCTCATTAGCATTTGTCATTATTTTTGACACTTTATGCACTAAATGATTACTCGCTTAACCAGAAAATCAATCAATAGATTCAAAAGCAGTGAGAATAATCGTTTGTTGCAAAGCTATTGGAAAGTAAGATTGCAGCATACAGTTGATAAATTGTGACGCCTAAATTAGGATGAATTAGGATATATAATTAATTCACACAGTTTCAACATGTTTGATTTGCTCAGTTTAAGTTTCCATTTGAGCCATGAGATGTAAGAGGTTCTCTTTCAGTCTTCAGTTTTTAAAATGAGAGCGAGAGAGAGAGAGAGAGAGTGAGGGAGTGTCTCTAGATGCCGGTGCTCTGTTTCTCTAGATCAATACTCCAATCAATCAGCGCTGAGTTAGAGCCCGGCCCCATGTGTCAGTTTGTCTGGCTGCCGGTCCCTGGGCCTCATGTTGATCGCTGCTCTCCATGCGGGACTGACCGACATCAGACAATACGCTGTGATCTGCTTTATCGACTGACAACAGGATGAAATCAACAGGAGAAATTATTTCCTCACCGCGATGTGACATTTTTTCAATTTGGCGAACCCGGAGCCTCACGTCGTGCGGGAACAGAGACATTCACATGGAATACACTGAAACTTTGCACCATTTCTGGCCGCACATCGGGCACTTCTTGCACAGCCAAACATTCAGACCAGCCTAATTGAATTCTATAGTATTTCTCAAAAGCAATTTTAATAACAGCTTGTCCCCGGTTTTGTTGATGACACGGCGTATTTTGTATGCTACCATGATATCCCATTCATTTTTGGACGGTTTAGTCATTTGCATGCCGGTGTAAGCCAACAGGATACATTATGTTTCCTGCTTCGACAACACTCCCCTACTTCACTCTGAGCTAATGAGGCCATTTGTCTTCTGATGCCCAGGAGAATGTGCTTATCACTGCATTACCTATTAAGCTTCTCATGGCCTCCGACTGGAAGAGCTGTCATTAATAACCTTCACAGAAAAAAAAAAAAAAGTTTCTTTAAGAGGTGAGACAGAGTGTGTGTGCACGTGTGTCTGTCTGTAGTGTGTGTATGTGTGTGTGTTAATGTGTGTGTCGGATGATTGAACACTTCCTCCTGCTCTGTGCTTCAACATCAGTGTATGATGGAATGAGCTCGGAGCCCAACAGCACACATTAAGATGTACAGATGTACACACACGCCGACACACACAGACATATTAACACTACAGTTTGAGCAATATGCATTTTTTTTAAAAGACTGATGCCATTACAGAGTGAAGACGGAATAGAAATGTAATGCTGATATTAATAATGGTCAATAAATGTCAAGTAATCAAATTAAGAAGATTTACAGGTACTTCCTGGAACGAAATGCTTTCCTGGATCCAGGGAGCAGTTTGATGACGGAGTGGGTAGAAAAAATTAAATAGGTACATAGGCATTTTACATAGGCAGTAAAAGGAAAAGAAAAAAAGTTGATAAATTGATCAATAGATCACACACAGTTGTGACTATAAGAATAATTATGATAACAGTGGTGGTGTCAGTATTACATGGTTATAATAAAGGAAAGAGACAGACAAGCAAAAAGATAAAGTATGCTGTTATATTAGGTCTCTATACAAGATATTATATTAATCTAATGATATTTTTGGATTGAAGCGGCCATTTTGGATTGAAATAGCCATTATTTTGTACCGATGTTAATGCTAAAACAGCCAAAAAACATACAAGAATTCACACAGATTTATATTATGAGGGTTTAAAGCAGCATTCAAACCATGCAATACTAAAAATCTTTATTAAAAGCCATACCGATGAATTTAATACAGAGTGATGCAGGTTTCATCCCAGGTTTTACAGACTGCCACCCATGAAGCTACTGAGTAAAATCACATTCACACATCCATCACATCAGCGGTGGGCAACGCCGACTGCCTGATATCTGATTTTCATTAAAAGGCCGATATCGACCCATTCATCATCCCAACCCTAATGCACACATCCACCGGGACGGGGCGTTAAGAAAGATGAAAAAAAGCTCAGGCAGGGAAAATGTTGTTGACAACGTCGTCCCCCCCC
>OMLF01029803.1:0-14817 GCA_900302615.1 Holocentrus rufus
AGCTAACTTCAGTGACATGCATGGTTTAAGGTTTAATTACCCTTTGCAATAGGAAGGTAAGGGGTGTGTGTGTGTGTGTGTGTGTGTGTGTGTGATGGAAGGGAGGCAGATACAGCTGCATCCCACTCAGAGCACCACTCACATCCACAGAATAGCGTTTGGGGTAAACTGTTGTAAACTGTGTCTATGGGAGACAGTAGTGACTGTTCACTAAAACAGACCAAATTCTTCTCGTGTACAGCCTTAATACATAAGAAACAATGCTAAACTTAACACTTCATATGCCTGTCCTCTTGTTGTTGCTGTATACTATAAATGCATCCAAGGTAGTTTTCCTTGTGAACATGTTTGGTTTTTGTTTACAATTGAGGTAGAGGTCTTCATGGTCCAAAAATCCGTGCTTGAACCCGACACATATAATTCAAGAAATTCAAGAAATTTCTTAAAACAAGTTGATTAGCTTAGAAACAAGTGGAATTATTTAATTTTATTAGCAAATTTGTATTTTTAGTTTTGAAGACTCAATACTAGATGATATGATGATGTTTATTGTGGACATTTTTGTGTCAATCGACAGATAAAATACAACACAATAGAATCCTACAACTGAGTGCAGTACTAAATAATAAAACTATAGGAGGGAAACATTTATGTTTAAGCTGCTTTATGTAACTTGAGTGAGTGGAATTTTGTCAGAATTTAAACTCAAACAGCTCAAACAGCACCGAAGTGCTTCCTACCCACATGCAGACTTATGTATGTGCCTCTGATGCTGATGTGACGGTGGATTTGAAAACTGGTGAGCCGGCTCCCGTCTCTCTGCCATTCTGTAGCTACGGTAAGCTAAGCTAACGTACCGTAGCTCCAGAAAGCTAAGGTAAGACAGGGACGGGATCGTGCGCAGCAGCAGCGCAAGGTGTGTATGCATGAGATGTGATTGGGCACTGAGGGAGCAACGCTTCTTTGAGGTGACTGGTTGTTTGGATTTGGACCGGACGGATTTTAGCAAATGAGATTACAGCCCCAGGAGCGGCTCGGAAGAGCGGATTTTTTTCTCAATGCATTTAGTTTGGCTCAGACCCTCTGTGAATAATAGTGGTGTGTCAGAGCTGTGAAGTAAAAAAGTTACCTACATGAGCTTGGTGCAGAATACTTTCGGACAGTTGAGAAGAAAACAGGGCTTCTGAATGAAATTACCTCAGTTGCCCCTCTTTCTATTGGAAAGCATTCAGGGTTGTGCTTCTAATTTCATTGAATTGCCTTCATACTGGTTCAGGAACCATAAAACTGTCTCCTCAAATCATTGCAAAAAGCCGGGGTGGCAAACTGCAATAAGGTCGCTTAAGGACTTGGCATTACATTGCCATGAAGTGTTGTGCACATTGGCACATGTAGCACAGTGGCTACAACGGCACATTAGGGCAAATAAAACAGCCATACATCACTGGAGGTACCTGACAGTGGAACTCCTGAGGCTCAAAACATTGTTTAAGGAAACTACTGGTGTTATTGAATTTTTCAGGGCCCTCATCTATGTCTTTTCTCCAGCTGTTTCTGAGCCACCTATAGGCTTTACTTGTTCACAGGGTGTTGTGAGGTGTGTAATTCAAAGGCATAATGCCTTCTGCTTCATGTACAATCCCATTCAGGTATAAACTAACAGATTGCCTAGTCATTTTGATGCCATAATCCATCATTGCAAAGACAAAAGGATCATTTTTTGTTTATATAAACAAGCACCTCTTTTGAAGACAATAACTTTCATGACTGGCAGCAAGTTCCTGAATAAATCATAACTCTATCAGTGCTTACAGCTGGAGCAACACAGTTTGCATTTAAATAGATAGCTGTAAATTCTTGTATTGCACAAATTGTTTGTTCGCTTATTTTTCATAAACTGTTACCCAATACAGTTATCAGTGACACATACTCATTAATATCTTTAAGAATTTTGATGGACTTTATTACCCAGCAGTCATGCAGCATGATGTTAACTGTAAACTGTGCACTTCTTAGAACCCAGTGTCTTCTTCATGGAAACCGTGACTAAAAGTTTCAATGAAAATTTTTTGGCAGCAGGTGGTTGGTTTCTCCAGTCGCTTAGATGGGCGCTCCACTGCCACTTTGACGTTTAATGAATGCTTAAATTTTGACTCCTCGAACCCATGTGTTAAGATTTACTGCTCCAAACAGCAAATCTCCATCTCACTTTGGGGGAATTTTCACTGTTGCAGCACCAGTCTGTGATTTAGCCAGGTGAGTTTCTATCTAATGAAAATCTCAAAATCTCATTAAAATCTTGCTTAACGCTGTTTTAAAGTTACACACCTGGTACATTGTAAGCTCAGCACCAACTGTGTAAACTGATTGGCATTCTGATTACCAACAACTCCTTTCCCAGGATGGTCAGGGTGACTCATGTGTTAGTCCTGTCGTGGGCTGTGCTGCCTTGGCCTGGAGCTGAAAAGCAGTGGGAGCCTTTGAGCTGGAAATGCTATAATAGATCTGGAGGTTAGGGGCCACAGGGAGACAACAGGGGTCCAGCTCCTATATAGTTATCATGTTTTGTGTGTGTGTGTGTGTGTGTGTGTGTGTAATGTTTTTATTTCATTTATTTATTTATTCATTTTTGTACCCATGTGTGTGTGTTCTTGGCAGAGACCAGCTGCTCACAGCAGCCACATCCATGGCTGTAGGCATGAAATTCTTCACATCAGCACTTTGTATGGATTCAAAAAAACTAAAAGTGAAGTCAAAGTGAAAATATATGATCCAGATAGCATTTTTCCATGAATCAAATATGTGTGCTACTTCCCCAAATCCCTGATACCCCCCTGTTTTTTTTTTTTTTTTTAAGTTGGTCACTTGTGAATTTGGATCCAGCTCCTCCTGTAACTGTCAGTTAATGTTTGACACAGCAGCTAATGGTGTATTGTGAGGGAGAGTGCTGTGAAAATGAGATGTGAAACATCTCACTGACTGTGCCTGGAAAACAACCACGCAGCCCCCTGCCTGAGATATAAGCCTCCTCATAGAACCTACCACAGGTTGATTATTTATCAACTCATCTGCACCGTGGGTCCTGCATTGTTTGAATTACAAAATCATTTACTTTCAGTTCGGAGTTCAACAGGCTTGAACCCTGAGATGCTGTAACCTCATTAACTTGCTGGCAGGTCAAATTTACCCCTCAGTGTTTATTTCAGCTGGACGCGTCTGAAAGATACAAGGAGGATGGGGCTGCAGCTCCTGAGAGCGGGAACTATCACTGACCAACTGTACCTATTTGTCCTCAACGAGTACAAACATGAGGTATTTAGACATAGTTTGTCAGTGTTCTTCAATTTATGAATGTGGCTTTTCAAGCTAACTCTTCCAGTTTTAGAAAGCCAGATCGATATCAGTCTTCAGCCTCTTCAGCTCACAGAGCTCTTTATCAGGAGTGAACACCAAGGTTCATACTGATCTTCTCAAAATGATATATAGAGCACATGTTCTATGTGCACATGGTACTGTTATTAATTTCAATTAGTGGGACGTGACCTGAGGAAAGCATTAATAAACTAAATTAATCAAATTAATAAAAGTACCATCTGGGCATACAGTGCAGGTTCTATGTATAAATATTGGATTTTTTTTTTCAGTCTAGCACCTATAGATGAAGTGGATATAGTTCACAAGTACTGGTCTTCCTCCAGGTTCTGTCACTCAAATGTTTCGCTCTTTGCTTCCTTGGTGAAAGGCTTCTTTTTGCAGTTTATTGAAGCGGAACAGCTGTTGGGGGGTGGTGGTGTTTTTTGGTTTTTTTTTGCCTCCATCTGCCTTTTTCAGTAGCTTCATTCAGTTGGGAAGAATGGGAAAACATCTCAACTTGTAAGGGGTTTGTCTTTTTTGCAGCAGGTGAGACAGAGGGGAGAGGGGGTGAAGTGGAGGGCAGAGGAGGAGCTTATCGCAGGGCTGATACAGAAATTTAGAAAGATCAAAGCAGGCAACAGCAACAGGCTGCCTGTAACCTGCACGGTGGAAAAAGAACTAGAAATGATGACTCCCATATTGATGACTCCCACATACTTTAATTAAAATGTTCTCTCTCTCTCTCTCTCTCTCTCTCTCTCTCTCTCTCTCTCTCTCTCTCTTTCACTCTTTTTTCTTTCAAACCACATTTGAAGACTTGAAGGGATAATCAACATTTTAAAATACAGGCTAGGGTTAGATTTTGGGTTACACTTTAGCTAAATTGAATCAAGTTTATACATTTTAAAAACATAAAAAACGTATCTGTTGGCAGTTCTGTTTTCAAAATATAATCTTATCCAGTTTAAATAGATAGAAATGGAAAATGAGTACATATCCACAGGCAAAATTGTAAATTTTGTCCTTGCTCTGAGGGGACTTCTCTTTCAAAATAGGAAACGAGGAAGACTACACAAGTCTAACTGTATTTGCTCTTCTATTTCAGAGACACAATCAGATTGCACACCTAAAACCCCACTGGGGCAGCTCCTGTCCTCCCAGAGGCAAATAATTTCAGAACGATTATGTACGTAAAGGAAATGCTGCATGTCTCCAGTCAGGACGGATATTCTGTCTGCGGGGTCACCATCAGTGCGGCGCAGAGGAAGTGCCGAAGGGCGATGGCGGAATGTGATCTTATTGGTGCTAGCAGATGATGCTCGGGCAAAGAGTGGAGAGAAATGACTTAACAACGCCGAGCGGTGGTCATGCATGAGTCCGTGCCAGTTCAACCTTCAAACCACTTTGCTCTGGATGTCAGGTAAAATCAAATTGCCAGGTTTACTGCACGTCGTTGTTGTGAATTTGCTAAGTGAAAGGTCAGTGAACATAAATCAATGTGAAGCAAGGGTAAAACGTACTTGAGACCATTTAGCAAAGCACTGGAGAAGTGGCTTATGTCATTAAGAGAAAAAGAACTGTCCAGCACAAAAACATCTTTAGGTTGTCTAATATGCTGACTTCTAAAACATAAGCCACATATTGTTTGATTTTTTTTTTTAGGAAATTGGGTATATATGATATTTTTGCTGGTGTGTGTGGGACTGTTAGTATGAGTCAAAAGATGGTATGTGATTTTTATTTTTATTTTTTGTTTTTGTTCTTTTTTGTTTTTCCGTTTTACTTTGGAAATATGGAAATATGCATTTGAATATGCAACAATTTGTTGCAATATCTCAGTGTTATCTTAGTTGTAAACTAAAAAACTAACTAGATAACTAAAAAAGAAATAAAAACATGCACAGTGGCATGTTCTCAAAATCTCATGAGCAAGAAATGACCAGAAAGAAAGACAGAGAGAAACACGAAGAAAGAAAGAAAGAAAGAAAGAAAGATAAAGAAAGAAAGAAAGAAGGACTTTAATTAAGTTAAAGACAGAAATGCGATATAATGTTCATAAACATGCTTTATTATCGTATAAAAACAAGAAATGAAAAATCGCACTGTTGTCATTACAATAAGTTTTCATCTACATAAGCCACACATCTCCATTTTACAAGGGCAGCCATCTTGCCTCACGAATTTCTACAGTGGCTCAGATGGACAAGCTAACCCACAGTGGTTGCATTTTTGGTGGCGAATTGTGAAGAGTGGTTTGTTTCGTTCAGGCTGTGGCACAGACAGTTAAGAAGAGTTAGAGTGAAGATTACACAACCATGGTGAGGGTTACGAAGCTGCCTTACAGTCATTTTTTAGCACAACTTGTCATTTAGTGAGTTCACAGGTTTTGGCCACAAGGGGCAGTTAAAAACTAATCTAATTCCAGTTCTTGCAATTTACCAAAGTGTGATGGAGTTGCACACTTTGCTGTAATTTATCGTCTCTGGTTTTCATATCATTTAAAACTACATGACAACAAAGATGAATAGGAACATCATTTGAGACTACGTCCTTGGTTCATTTTGTTGGGCTTGGCTTTCCAAGCATGAATAACTGCTGGGTATCAGATGTCAGCATCTGTCTCCATATACCCATAAAGCCAAGCATTTTGGGACATTTCACTTGGCAGTTCATTTGGAACAGAACTGAGAGCTGCATTTTCAGGCAGTCTCGGTGCGGTTATTTGGTGTGCACCCAAGTTCGAATGGCATTGTTCTCACCTGCCCTAATGAACTGAACCACACTTCATTAAGGCGGTTCATACATAGTAAACAACCCACAGTTCGAATAAACCACCTCGAACATGCTTGAATGCACCGAGTCTCTACAAATGAGCAATAAACATTATTCAAAATGAAACTGAAATTTTTTGAATTCGTTTATCATCTGTCATGCCTCAAAACCCCAAGAGATCACCTGAATCTAACATATCATTTTCAGGTTTCGGCACTCCAGTAAGGGTTTTATTTATACTGGTCCCTTGTGTTTCTGAAAGCTGTTATACTCCACCCTTGTCTCCATTTCTATAAATAGGAAAAAAAAACCTCCAGTGCATGTATAAGCATTGTTAATTGGAGCCTGGCCATTTGGGAAAAGCCAAAGCAATTACCTTTCCAGGTGAGTAGATGATCAGTAGCATAATGTGATAATTAGGTACCAGCGCAGAGATGTGCAGTGTATTCTAAAAGGAGAAATGCTTAAAATTTCACATTACTATTTGCAAAAAGTCCCTCAAACCAAATCCTCAATCTTTAACATTTGTATTATAGAAATATCTTTACACCAAATACTCAAACCCAACTACACAGAGACTAACGCAGATTATCTCCCTGTCCCTCTGAGCACAAAATTTGAAGTCCATTCCAAAATTTTCCTGTCACAAAATGTTACATAACAATTTAAACAAACCTTGGTCAAACCTTGCTGAAAATGGCTGGTGCAAGATGTTTAGGCTGTGTGTGCAGCAGCCAAATCATTTCCTCATCAAGTCCTGTGGCTCTTTACAGTGCTGCAATTCAAATGATCATAATTAGATTAAGGTCAACTGTTGTATTGCCTACGTCTCTACAAACCTCGTGCCATACATGCAAAAACAAAAAAAAAGCCATTTGCTGGCAGAGTATAGAATTATGAATTTTAATGCCCGTGCAGTACATTGAAACTGGAAATAATAGAGCTGTGTTCACTTCTCTTTTTTTTATATAAAATTGGAGGAGGAAACATCCATCATCACCGGGCTCCCTCATCCCAACTTATCTTCTTACAGCAGGTGAAATGGGATTTGGCACACCTGGCACTTCCTGGGCCCGCTTCAAGCTGCGGGGAGAATGGGCAATAACTCACACATGATTGGTTAGCATAAACAGGTGGAACACTGGGGAGAGCGCTCATGATAGAGTTCCAGAAAAGCCAACAACCGATGACAGGAGGGAGGACAGGAGAGGACAGAGGAGGAGGGGAGGGTACGTAATGAGCAGTACTAAAAAAGTTCCCCTCTGATGCAATAACTGACAACCATTACAAAAGCAAAAATTGCGTTGGCATGCTTTCATCAGGTATACAGGAATGCCTCTGACTTGGCCAGAGTGCAAACTGCTGTGTCTGGCAAAGGAAACTGGGCATGACATTGAGTGTGTCACAATCAATTTAATTTGAGCCTCACTGTATAAACCTGCGCTCTCAGGAGCGGCGCAGGCTATACAGTGAGCCTTCTCTAAAGTTGGTAGCAAGTGGCTCAGAGTATCACTGCCTCCCCCCTCCCTAACACAAATGAATTGCTTTCAGTTCTGCCTTGGCAGCTGGGAAAATAAGATTTGTAGTACTTTTCTCCTCACTGGCCTCCCGACAATGAATAAGTGTCTGTTAACTGTGTTGTGGAAAAAAGATCGGTATAGTCTTTCATTTTTAATACCCCGTCATCTGTATGTGCACACACTCCAAAAAGGAAAAAAAGGGAAGATAATCAAAGAAAACAGGGTTGTTATCCCTAAACACATCTTCATATAAGGAGCAATTGGAATTCGGTTCCCCTGTTTGTTTTAAAGTGCTGGCACAGTCATCCCCATTTATAAGCCAGGACAGCTGATGGCAATGCCACCTGCACGCAGTACTGGGAGGACTATTTACCGACGTCAGGTTCCATTTGCTGCATGGGCAGAGCCGGCAGGTTACGAGGACGGCTGACCTCAATAGTCAAATGGAGGGTGCAGAGAGAACGGCTGCTTGTTGACTGGTGGTGCAGACTGCTACAAGCGAGTGAGCACACATCGTTTGATAAACACACACAGCGACTATCACAGAGGCCCCCGCTCACGCAAATATTTGAGAGTGTGAACCAAGGACACACTGCTGAATGCTCAAACACACACGAGCAAAATTCTCACGCGCTCCCCCAGTCTTTTTTTTTTTTTTTTATCTGTCTTGTCCCTGCACATGAATGTCTGTGCCCATGCACTCACAAACACACATGCACAAGAGGACACAAATCCCCAGTTATGCATGCGCGCGCACACACACACACACACACACACACCAATCATGCCAAGCATACACTACAGGAAGCTATACAAGACACACAAGCAGGCATCACATTCCCTCTATTTTTCTGTTTCAGACGTGCACGCACACACACATGCACACGCACACGCACACGCACTCACATCTGTATAACTATACTTGTCAGGACCTTCACTGATGACATTCATTATTTCACCCTTAAACCTAACTTTAACTTTAAAATAACCCCATGAAGGAATGAGGACTGACAAAATGTCCTCATTTGGAAGATTTTCCACATTTCTCTATTAATGTGGGGACAGTTCATCCTCATAAATAGACACTGAAAAAAAAAAAGTCTGTCCTAACAAGTCATACGAGTTTTTCTTATAAGTGAAATAATAAGCCAGTAGGATAAGATATTCCCACTTGTTTCCAATGCAGTTTTGCATGTTTGAGGAAACATTCTGGAAACATTGTCTGTGAAGAAGTACAAAATGTTTAAACAAGGCAGAATAAGACTGATGAACTTTATAGTATCAAGAAAATGACACTTGATTCACACCAGTTGATTAGGATTGGAAACAAGTGGGATTATTTCATCTCACTGACAGACTTTATCACCGGTTTTAAGTAAAAAATAGAATTTAATACTGATTTGAATACTGATTTGTTTAGATGGACATTTTTGTACTGTAGAAAAAAAGAACACACACAACAGCCACAAGATTGAACACAAAGTTGTCTAAAAGGTGCCATGCCTGGTAGATGACAACACTCCTTTAAATTGCCAAGAATTGCCAACAATTCCACCAACATTTATGTGCCAATTTTCCAGCTTCTCCAAGGTAGCAAAAACTGCACCCGAATGTTCAAACCCATAAGACAAAAGGCAAAGCTGTAAAAATTTCAAGGACCCATCCCTTCAAGGGTTCGGGGAAAACATTTGAGAGAGGATGAAAACAACAGCATCATAAGAGGCGGCAGTGGACAAGCACAAATGCACCTGATTGCACTACGATGAAGGATCGTGGGGGGGCTTATCTTTATTCAGAAGTAAAATCCCACTATTTCAAGTGTATAATTTATCAAGCAGTGGAGCCGTGCGGCCCACAGGCATCAGGAGGCATGATGAATGCCTAGGACGGGCACAAACAGTTCCCTTAGTCTTTCCGATGGTAATTATAACAGCATAATAGGTCCCCGGAGACTCGTTGAAATTACTGGCCGGGACACACAGTGTCAACAAAACAATCATCCACCATAGATCACGGTTACTACCGGTGCATCGAAGGGAATGAAACAAACTCCTCAAAGTCACAAGGAGTATCACTCAAGGAGCTCTGCGTGCGGCTGAAACTGCAGGATGGGGGGAGGAAATTTTGGCATTGCGATGCTGAGGTGAAGCTATAAATTTGAAGTATACAACACTGCAGGAGGAGGTGGGAGGTGCTGCACTGCTATAGCGACCGGGGCGTTGTTTGAATCCGGAAATCTGTGCTCTGTGGGAAATGTCGTGCACAGTTGAACATAAAAGGTGCAATTCCCTGACTTGAGAGTTGTTTCTCGCACTGCATATATAGATGATTCCGACATCAAACTGTGGAGTCGCTCATAACTGTACGCTCGCCTCTGTAAACAAACTTTTGCTCAAACTAATTCTTTACCCTCCATCGCAGGGGACGCGGCGAGGGGCACGAGTCGGCATATATGGAGGAGTTTGTACAATAAAGGTACTTGAAGACGTACAAGCTGTCAAAACTTTATGCTTGCTGCGTTGTTGCTCTGCACGGCACATTACTGATTATCTAGCCTTAACCCTGAGAACACAGTGAGCATTAGCGAGACTTCAGAAGTCCTTCATTTCTCCCCGTACTCCTCCTGTGGCTCTGTGGACATCATTAGGCAGACTGAGGGATGCCAGACAAATCCTGTGTGTGTGTGTGTTTGTGAGTGTGTGTATGAATACTTTTATCACACCTTCCCCCCAATGCGTATGCGTCATTTAGACCACAAGATTGAAGCCTGATGTGCACTGAGCTGTACGTAGGAGTGGAGGAGTGCGCAAAGAGTCGGGGAATTGGCAGTATAGTTCCTGTTTAATGAGGGATTCGGTATGAAGCTTTCGTGACCAGGTTCACCAGTACAATAGCCCCTAATTGATGTACAATTACCAATCTCCTTCCATTGTGGCGCTTGACCTTTGCCAGGTAATGTCCTCTGAGATAAATGATTTTTACTCTTCATTTAGCACCAACTGGATAGGTGAGTGTGCTAATGATCAACACGGCATAATGAATCCCCGCTGCTCATTTCCCAAATGAAGTGGTGTGCAAATACAAGAGGACGTTTTGATCTGGAAAAAGATAGTTTCTGTTCCAGAGTGAGAAATTGTCCATTTGAAGAAAGCAACACTAATAAAATGAGCATTAACATTCAATATCGATGCCTCGGGTTGCTAAATGCTAATATTTTGACAGCAGAATCCTCTCATTTTTTTCAGCATGCAAAACATGGGCCAGTCAGATTCAGGTCAATCGGTCCATCAGTCACTCAGACACTAACCCTAACCAAACAACACTCTCTCACTTCATATTGAGTGATGCTCCACATTGCCCAATGTTAACCCCGTCTCACTAATGTGTGTAAGCATTGCGAGTAGAGTGGCTAATCTGTGTGTGAACACAAAGCAAGTCTAAAAAAAAAAAAATCAACTATTTGAAGTACAGACTGATTGAGCTAGCAAAGTAGTTTTTGTATAATGTGAGACTGGGCAATGACAACAAATCATGTTGCCAAACAGACTGTGCTGAATAGCAGCTAAGCTATTGGAGTGGAGCAAAACATCCTGCTTTGTTCTAGAGAATCCTTCACTTTCATCTGATTTATCTTCATATTTTATCAGTTTTACTGGATTGTTTCAGCCTCTGTCTTTTACACTTTCATGTTTTATCCTGTTGGACCGGTCTAACAGTTCTGCTGTGTTGGCCAGCTGCAGTCAACCTGCTGGCTGGTTTAGCCATTTTGGTGATTCCCTCCGCGCTGCTCGCTTGCTTTCTGAATTGTACCTATTTACTGAGTGGACTGGGACTCCATTTGAGTTTTGCTGGGCCGATTCCATGTTAATCTATTTCATCTAGTCTGAATCCGCCTGTCTGAGTGACCATTTCAGTCTCACTTAAGCTCAGGTGGATGCTTGCTGCCGTGTCCTTTTGGCTTGCTCTCAGACAGATGGCCAAAAAGCTACTGATTTGACTTTTCTGGAGACTTATTTAAACAGCCTGTGCCCTTACCCTGATCTTTCACAAAATGCCCAGGCTGTCTTGAACTCACCAATAGAATCTCAGATATCCATTCTCCAACAGATAAAGCAGGGTGGGCACCTCCTGGACACTCTGCTGTTGTTCATGAGGCCTCACAGGATTACGGGGTCAAAATTGATATAATTATTGTCACCTCTAGTCTGGTGCCTTTGCCTCATTTTGCTGATAAAATTCAGTCATATTTGCCAGCCATATCTAGATTTCTATATTCGATAGTACCTTCTTAACCCCTTTAAGTTATTCCTATTCATATTCATCCCCAGATATTCTAAACATTCCCGAGGCACATCTGTAAACAGCCATCAAGTTGATTTTAATGAAAAGTCCCCGGTTACCTTGGTGATATTTCAAGATCTGGGGATTTAGATGATGCCTTAAATATTGGATTTGGCCTCCTCAGGGTAAGATCTTAGAGCATGTCTTTCATTTGCCTTTATTTGGTCTTGTAATCTTATTTTTTGTGATAACCGAGGCTTGGTTGAAATCGAATTATTACTTCTCCTTAGTTGAAGCTGCTCCTATAACCTTTACTCACTTTCACAACCAATACTGAGTGGATGTGGGCGTGCAGTAGCTTTGATTTATGGTTATTATTTTAAATGAACTCTTGATTGCTTTGTTTTTTTTTCAGTTTTCTGCTTTATCTTCTAGTTGGTTTTGAAATTGGTTTTAACATTTTACCGATTACCTTTAAATTACATGGTCTTGCACCAGTTCCCACTTCAGAGCTCTTATACCTGCGCTCACCTAAGCTCTGCTTAAGTGTGATTTTCAGTTCAAAGGTCCAGATTGTAGACTGAGAAGGATCAGGCTTTGGAGCAACCTACCTGAGGAAATTTGTTCAGCAATGTCTGTACCTTCCTTTAAAAAAAGAGAGAGAGAAAAAAAAAAGATTGCAAACTTTTTTATGGATTTTTTTATGGATTTTATTGATTTATCTTATTTTTGCAAAGTGGTTTGGAGCTATGAGTTGTCAAGTGCTTTAGACCACTCAGGTTAGCCAGTAATACTCAGATATAATATTCAAGCCAAAACAGCTTGAGTAAAGTGGCTGCCACTTCAAAAATAAGTCATTGTGAGTATGTATCATGTTGTCAACTCATTTCCTAAAACATTTCATCTACCTGACAAGAAGTAGAGAAAATATTCGCTACCGGCTGTACAGCAGTGTGGCTGTAACATCGGTCTTACAGACCTCCTAGATGTTAGCGTTTTAAAAGAGCAGCAAATGACAGTCTTGAGGGCTTTTCTAGGAAGAGTGGATGTGTTTGCTTTTGTCCCACCTGGATTTGGTAAAAGCCTCATCCACCAGCTAGCAGCAGGTTGTCATAAAAGAGCAAGTTGTGTTTTGAAATGTGATTGCGCCTCAAGTGATGCAGAAGTTGGAGCTTGAGAAAGAAAAAAGGGGCCACGAGTCATCGAATTGAGAGCTTGGATATCCAATGATCATTAATTCTATGATGACAAGGTCACCTCATTATCTTGGGTTTGCCGACATAGATCAAAGGACTCTCTCTCCAGGCTCTGTGTCCGTGACAGAGCCGCTGCTTTGGCTAGCTTCGATTATTCCAGGACTGCACTAATTTAGCAACAGTTGATGCTGCACAGCTGCACACCTAGCCTGGTGCTGTGAGACTGTGCAGCAGCTGCATTGGTTTAACTTTTGAGTGATGAATTTCAAGTAACTTTGTTCCAAAGTAGATATATCTACCATTTTGGAAATCAATCAAAACTCGGCAGACAGCAGTGTTTTGAGGTGCATGTTGGTCGTAATAAGTCTTGTGGAAAGGCAGGCTAGGTTTACTTCCATGGGATTTAGGGTGGATTAACTATAAGTGCCACCAGACCCTCTCATGTCAATTCTGGTAATCGATCTGCCTTTTCTTGTCTGCTGTAGTCCGTCTCACACTCTGTGTATCCTTCCATAAACCTCTCCTCTCACTATCCATTTTTATTAATCCCTGTCTTTGTTTTGTTTGTCACTGCGCACACTGTAAGGAGCGTTTTTCATTCCCTCTTCTCTCTATCCATCTTCTTTCTATCCTTTCAACTCTTTCCCTGTGTGCCCCTCTATCTCTCTCCCTCTCTTGCCTCTCCTCCCGCTCTCTCTCTCCTAACTTAGTGGGATTTGCTCCTCTTGGATGGGTCCAAAACCAGATGGTGCTGTTTCTGATTGTGCTTGTCTGGCTGTGACCTGGCTCGCGTGCTAACAAAAACATCCGGGCCAGTGGTTCATGTCTGTTTATGTGGAGCGCAGCCGACCTTTGAGGCCCTGGCCTTCCAGTCTGCTGCACAGAGGACAAGCAGCCTGCCCCCAATGCTCAATGATGCGAGCCACTTGGGAGTATATGCTGAAACCTTGATACCACGTGCATACATGTGTGCATGTGCTGCACACACACAAAGGAAAACAGGGAGCAATTGCAAGCAACTGCACGTGCTGCATGAATATAGACAGGACATCATGTCCATAGACTAACTGTTTACATATAATACACAAATATAGTTGAAGATAAAATATATATACTGACCTATTGTACATACAAACCCTCAGACTCTCTCTCTCTTTCTCACACATACACATCACACATTTTCCTGACTTAGGTCCCCAGCAAAAAGGAAAACTACTGAAATGGGCAATTTAATATCATGCTCTGCAACTCTGAACAGTATCTTCCCTTATCTGTCTGGTCATGCAGGCTGCTGTGGGTGTTCAGACTGCATGTGTTCCTGAAGAGGCGTGTGATAAGAAAGGAAGGAAGGGAGGGTAAGTGAAAAAAGCAGGAACGTGACAGAGATACTGAAACCAATATGGTGGTCCACTCCAGAAGACAAAGACCCCGGCTTCCTTCTTTCATACTTAGGCCATCTGGAAAGAATGAGAACCGGCCGCAATCTTTGCCAGAGTTTGAATATCCTGATGAACTGAACAAAAGGGGGGGAAAAACAGCTGCATATATCAAGAAGTTTCATCAAAAAGTCACAGATTTACCATTTGCAACAATCAAAATCTCTTGAAAGCTGTAATTTTGGATGGTTTAATTGGTAATCTCAACTCAAGTATTATATTCTATATTGTTTTTAACTACTATCTATTTGCATAGCT
>OMLF01029804.1:0-14336 GCA_900302615.1 Holocentrus rufus
AGTGTCTATGGTATATATATATATATATATATATATATATATATATATACACACATATATATAATACACACACCCCAAAAGAAAATTCAAAAAATGATTTCACTGTAAAGGAAGGATTTTCCTAACCCTAAAATTAACTGCAAAACCAGACTGTGTAATGTGGCCATAGTCTTTCTCTCTAATTTCTCTCAGTCTATAATATTTTTTGGTCAGAGTAGGCTAATGTCCACATGAAATGAACTTCCATTACTTCTTCTTCCTGGAATTTTTTTTTAATGTGTTTTAATGATGACCTTATGCTCCAGCAGTAGGCATTAAAAAACTGAAAAATCTGTTTCCACCAATCTGTTTCCACAGGGAAAACCCAACATCAAGGGAGTCACAATGAAAAGTGACTTTCTCCAATTTTCCATAATGTAAAAGACACCTGTTGAACAATAAATGCCAAAAAAATGTAGTTTTTATTTTCTTGTATTTGTAAAAACAAAATCCAACCAACTATAACAGATTTTTGATTAGTCCTGCTCCTCTGCCCCACCAATCAAATCAAGCTGATTTTCTCTCCCTAATTGTTTCCCATTGGTTTGCACTTCTGAAAGATCCTGTCCCACCTTGTACCCTGCCCTAACATCTGATGGCAACAGAAAATAAGTCAAATTAAAAAAGTAAAAGGCCACATCACTGTGATATTAAAACTTGCTCTTTTGGGGTATATTTCAAGTTACCCAGTACTGTTAACTCATAAGTTGTCTTTTTCCATGTCAGCATCTCATAAGGAGACGAGTCAGCGTGACACTCATCCCCACACCGACCCAGGTCAGCTGCTTTTCCCAGAAGAAAATGAGATGATAGTAACTGTGATGTCATTTCATTGAGACTTGTGTTTACCTTGTACTGATTTTGATTTATAATAAAGTTTTTAGAGGAATTAAAACACGGTGAAGGCATGCACCTCTAGAATTGGATTTTTTTCAAATAGCTACCTCCAAATGTCTGTGACTAATCAAGTCTTCTCCATGCAGCTCAGTGACTTGGAGGCTAAGTTTCGAGAAGGCTGTCAAAGAAACGATGATACAAACAGTCAAGAACAAGAGGAGGGCACTGTAACACAGGACACCAGGTGAGAATCAATCTGTAATTTCCAAAATCAATTAATTATATACAGTAGCTGCCTAATAAAATTTAACTGATGATACTCATCAGGCTATATCTGCAATTGTGTTTAATGTTTTTGGAAACTGCATGTGATTAAAGGAACAGTTCATCCCTAAAATGAAGATGTTATCATTATCTACTCATCCCTGTGCCATTTGAAACACAGTGAAGTGTCTGGCCATACAGCACACAGGAAGGTAGCAGTTTTCTCCAAAACAACTGAAGCTGCTGTTTAGAGTTCTAAACAACAACAAAAAATTCACTGGCACAGTGTTGAATAGATCACTGGTGTAGATATGGACAGTAGGGGCATGTCAAGGGATAATGAATTTTGTGTTGTATTTTGTCATTAAAACAACCAGTTAGTTTAAGGTCTACACTGAGTTGCCAGGTTTGTGTCAGTTGTGTCCAAAAGTGGACTATTTTTAAAAAAAAAAAATAGAGATGAAGAGAGGGAGAGATGGAGGATCCAGAAACTGTCTGTGGTGCACTTTGCATAGTAGTTTCTGTTTAGTGAAGTGAGGCGAGGAAGTGGATGTGGTTGTATTTAAGTTTCAATATCACAATGTTAAAAACTAGAAAGCCAGAGGACATTAAAAGGTTTAACAATTTGTTTTATACTTGTTTCATGTAATCTTAAAATATTTGACTTCAGGATTTACTTGTAATGAACTTATGATACTTTTTCAGGGAGTGACTTCACTGCCTCTGATGAAGAAACACGTTAATGAATTAATACGAATCATTCCACAACTGTTGCAGTAAAACCTAACAATGCATCCATGACCTTAAATTCATTCTGGTTTCACTAATGCTAGACCTGGGTCCTTTTCAGTCTGTGCTTTTTGTCTGTCTAAAGGCAGGTGGAGGTGGATTCGTACGCATCAGGCAGCAGTCCTCTCCTCCGACTGAACTGCACACAAAGCTGCCAGAGTCAGGAAGATGAGGGGGAAGCTGTCTACCCAAGGTTTCATCTTTATGTCTTTAGCGCCCTTCATATTCTGGATGGATTGGTATTACAATGATTGTAATGACTGCTGAATGTATTTCATGCGATCATTATATGATTGACTTCATTATATTATTCATTACATATTATTCACACATTATATTATTGAATGGTTCTTTAATGAGAAGTTTCTTTCAAGTAGTCACATTTGTAAAAGATATGATTCAACTGGGCTGATAATTTATCAAAAACAACTTGTGAAAAAGTGCTGTACTGTACTGTACTGTAGTTCTCTATTCTCATGTTCTTGAGAGGTTCATTCTCTCCAAGACCAATTAGGAAAAATATTCACCACAAATATTCTCAGTAAGTATTGACTAAGCATTCCTAGATTTCATAATCCGTTCATGTCCCAGTCCTCCACAGGCTGCATTGCGCCACAGACGTCGGTTGGCCATTTTAGAACAGGAGGGAAGCACAGAGGAAGCAACGGACCAGGACTCACCACCAGGGTATGAGGTCTCAGGTGTAGGAGACTCCGATACCTCTGAAGTGTGAGTCTGAAGTGTGAAGTGTCATCCGAGTATTTGAAGTATGTGGTGATGGACGAGGGGCTGATACAGATTTTAACTGGATGGTTGTGATGATACAGAAGTTAATGTAGTCCGTGATAACAGAGACCTTCTCATCTAGGTTGCCATCAAAAATGTCCCAGTCTATGCAGCTAAATGAACCTTGTAGTCGTGCGATGTCCTCCGACCACCGGCTGACGCTGTAGGTCACGGGCTTGTGATGTTTCAGTACCGGTTTGTAATGTGGAAGTAGGAAGATAATGTTGTGATCTGCAAAGCCGAGCGGAGGGTGAGCAAGGGAGATGTAAGCCGGAGATGGGAGATGTCTGTAATATTACCATAAGTCCAGTGGAGGGGGCATCATGTTACCTGCACTTTTTATTAACATTCTTTAATTGTTCACATTCAGGCAAGCCAAGGACATTACCAGAGACATTGGTGGTTCAGAAATAAACATAATTCTGCAGTCATCTCTGTTTTATTGATTTTGTATTATATTTATGGAGTAGCCCCTCGCTAAATGACAAAAATGTTTGTTTTTCTTTAATTTTGCTCTCAAGATGTCTCATGATTGGGTTTTTGTTTGTAGGAGCAGCAAGGTGCACATCCTCAGGTTGAATTTCAGATGTCAAACTATGGGAGAAAAAAGTTGAATGTCATTATCATCATCATCATCAATAATAAACAATATTATTGAGTGAATTGGTTTCCTATTGTATGTTTGTGGTGTGTGGGTCACCTGGGCTTAATTCCGTTGGGTAATAGTGGGTCATTTTTTTTTTAACTAAAGGAATTCTACCTTGTGAAGCGATAGCAGATTCAAATTTGAAAATGCATGATGACTAAAACACGATGAATGTGAAGATAGTGGAAGCGGAAGCATGCGGTCACTATACCAGTTACTTTAATGGGATGCTGGACAATAGTAATAAATTACATCATTGTTACCATCGGTTACTGGGACAGCTTACAGGCTCTCTGCTCCCAAAATGTCACATATAATCAACACTAGGTCTTATAATGATGTTTATTCATTTATATAGCACTTTTAAGAACAAAATATGTGAAATGCAGAATGAAAGTTATGTTTTACAACTTTGCTCTAATATATGTGCTGCAACCTTAAGTTATATTTGGGCTGCTAAGCCGTACTGCCAAAGCCTGTTCAGTGCTGAACAGAACTGTAGTGGGAACAGATTCCAATACTGGGACCTAAAGAACAAAACCCACATCAAACCCAAGGAGGCGAAGCTCAGCAGGACACGGCTGAAATAGTTAGGTTGGTGCAATAGGGTTGGCTGGAGGTTGATTTTGAAATATTGTTTGTACCTCATAGTGCCCCTTAGATGGATGATATATCATGTAATTGTCATGTGTTGCGTTGTGGTGTAGAATGCACTGTGATCTGTGAGAGCTGGGAAAGCAATTTGAACAATAAAACACTATTGCCTTCTTCAACAACCAATATGATGTGTATGAAGAAAAGTCTCGATCACAAGAATTTACTGTATTCTTGATTCTTCATGTTCAGCTTTAGTTCTCCCACATCATCAGGACAATTCTTAGACACTCTTATCTTTTAATGTGTTAACAATCTGTAATGTTCAATGCATTGATGTCATGTCATCTGCATTTGGCCAGTTATCCATATAAGAGCCTTACACCACTAAACAGTAAAATAGACCAAGGAATGCAAGGTCATCAAATGCTGTGTTTAGGGTGGATTTTTTTTTCATTAACTTAATCCTAAAAATCAAAACCGTAATGAAGCTTAGACTTCATCACAGCGATGAAACGAGTCCTTCACACAGTCCTCCTCAGGGCTGTTTCTTATTCTTTGATCGGCCCATTCTCTTGTCCTCTATCTCTCCATCCCCTCTCTGCAGCTTTGTTTTTCCTCCTCCTTCTGTCTCCTCTCCTCCTGTTCTTTCTCCAGCTCCTGCTGCTCCTTGGCGTCCGCTTCACGGAGTTTCTCCTCCACCTCTTCGGGGATATTTACCTCCATCAGGTTCTCCATCCCTTCCTCTGGCTCATCTCCAATTAGCACCTGAAATGAGAGAAGTGAGGGAGCCAGATCACAGCTTGGATGTATACTAGTTTCCTTTATTTATTGATTTATTTATCCTGCTGTAGGTCGACCACATGCCACCTTCAGTACATAAAGAGGTGGCACATGGTGTGGCAGGTGTTTATTTTCACCTGACACAGAGGAGGTCAGGTGGGGTAGGAGGAGGTTCACAGTATATCTCTAACCTCCAGTCCTCCTACTGGACAGCTGCCCCAAGCAAAATACACTATCAACCAGTTAGATCCGGTCGCCCGATTTGATTGGTCAAGAGGAACTCCACGAGTGCTGATATACAGTATCACATACTGCGAGGTGGTGGTAATTGTTAAATGAGAACTAAGTTCATTCCTTCATACCTGGACAAGTTTTTCGCAGGCCACTACAACTTGAGGTTCTTTCTCCCAGCAGTGGAACGTTCTCATGATTGGATAGACGTTCTTCTTTTTCAGTGTTTCACGACCTGCTTTGGTTGCTGTCAACTAGAAAGACAGACAGAGCTCACTATCCAAACACCGTGTCAATATACAGTATGAGTGCATGCATTTGTGTGTGTGTGTGTTGCATCATACCAGTAGTAATACTTCCAACAGCATCTTTCTGATATCAGGGTCTTCTTCTCTCTTCTTGTCCTCTGGAAGATACTGCAAGTCCACCGGGAGACCTGGATATCATGATCAAAGTCAATTAGAGTGAGGACAGGGCTTATTGTGGCTCACGGTTGGCTTACTGTGACAATACAAAAGTATACCATGACATGACTGTGAGTACACTCAAATTACTATGAAATTACAGTACACTTTATGACTACAGAAGGTGCTCTGTCACACACTATATGATCTTTAAGTACATACGCTATATAAAAGTAAGTAGGAATACAGCATGACAAGTTAAAACGTAATAGGTTTTATCACTTTACATCAATTTTCTGTTATTGACTGGTAGACTGCAGGCGGAAGCAAAGCTGAAGGAATAAATGTGCACACACACACACACACACCTTCATTTTCTTCATCAGTTAGCTCCTCTGGACCAGCCAATGGCAGCAGTAGAAAGGGCAGGATGTCCACAGCATCACTTAACAACCACGCATGATGGGCTGAACAAACAGAGGAGAGACGATCAGACAGCTGGACACCCTGCTGGAGGAGAACGTTTCAAAGGTGTGGCCACTTACAGCTCTGCTCTATGATACTGTGGTATTTTCTTTGTTTCTACTTTGTATTATGACAGCGCACAAGTATTTTTAGATCCGGAGCGCCTCTATGAGCTGTAGGTGAAACTCACTCAAGTGGTTCAGTTACGGTTAGCTAAAGGCACCCTCCATTTGGACATGCCGGCTCGCTACTTCTTGTGTAACCACTCTTCAGTTTACCATTCTTGGCTCTTCATCAGAGCCCCCAAAAAAAATTTGTGCTGAGCACTTTGGGGTACTTTTGGGTGATTAGTAGGGCATTGGAAAAATATGTATTTCCTTGGAAATGTATATATTTCCACACATCTATAATCTTTCTTTTTTTCTCTGAGTCTCACCGTAGTCAAAGCAGCAGTTTCGTAAGGTTCCTACGACTCCCCCCCTCCTCACTGTTGATGCCTCATACTGGGTGTAGGGTAGCAGTCTCTGGATAACACATCTGCAACACACAAGATAATAGAATTATTAGGGGTTCAACGATATACCAAATTTCCAGGTTCAATACAATTTTCAATACCGATTTGATTCAATACTCGTTTCTTTATGTGTTAATAGGTCACTCAATAAGTCAGTTCAGTTAGCAGTGACATTGGGTTTTTTATCTTGGGCTGTGCAGACCTTTAGAGCCAACATACCTCACTAACCCACGTACCTCTCTAACTGATGTACCTGCCTAACTGACTGACCTGCGTTACCAACAAACCTAAAACAAGTACTTGAGTACTTGTTTTATCCAAAAGAGTGTTCCACTAATGCTTGGTTGGTTTTTCTCTCTTTCTTATATATACATACATGCATACACACCTGTCCTTGTCCAGTATGTAGTTTCTGGCTTCAGGTAGCTGTGTTAGGTTGGAAAGCAGAGGTCCAAGGTAGTGGAGAGAAACCTTTTTGTTGTAACCTTCAGTACAGAAGATGTCCACCAGCTGGGCCAGACCAACCTTCTCCTGGAAGACCTGTAAAAGGACATGATCCAACATCTGTTAGACATCATGCTGCATACACAACAATAACAATCCATCCCTCCATCCATCCACTATTTGCCACTTGTCCAGCACTGGGTCGCAGTGGTAGAAGGCTAAGGAGGGCAACCCAGATGTTCTATATTGGCACCCAGGTGTGAGGCACTGGGAGGCACCCAGGGGCCATCCGGATTAGATGCCCAAACCACCTCAGTTAGCTCCTTTCAACGCAGATGTCTGAGGCTCCTCACCTTAAGCCTACGGGTGAGCCCAGTCATCCTGTGAAAGAAGTTTATTTCAGCCGCTTCAGCCGTATCCACGATCTCATTCATTTGGTCACTACCCAAATTTTGTGACCATAGGTGAGGGTTGGAATGTAGATCAACCAGTAAACCAAGAGCTTTGGCTTCAGGCTCATAACAGCAGCCAGTGCTTCAATCCATCCATCAATCTCTTGCTCCATCATAGTGAGCCACACACCGGTGAGAATGTAAACGAAAAAACTGACAATGTGTCAGTGACTTCACTCTTCTTAGAAATCACATGGAAAAAACTTGTGGGTCTCAAGAGCAAGGTGTTTTTCACAGAACAAACCTTGAAAACAGCCCTACAGGTCTTCTCATGGCGGGTCAGGTTGGTCAGGATGGTACAGATTCGATCAGAGAACGGATACTCCGGATCCAAAAGGTTCTTAAACAACAGTGGCAGAACATCGGCTTTTGTCAGCAAAACCTAGGAGAGAACAGATGTATACATTGTTATATGTTTGACTTGGTTCTTGTTTTTCTTCAATTTCAAAATGCTGATGCATTTACTTTAGACACTCTTTCCTTCATACATTCTATACATACATTCTTCGTACATTCTAGGACCAATGAATAAGCAGACCCACATAAAATCCAACTATGTGGCAAAAATACTTCTGACACTTTGGTTATGTCTCTCAAACATGAAATTCAACTCTATTTTACAAGGAAATTGACAATAGGTACTATCTAGAATGTCTTTGCCCCAACATTGAGAAACATGGGGACATGGTGTATACGGGTCTCAGCATGGAGTATTTCATCGGAGAGGATACAGTACAGAGTACCTCTGTAGAAATAGCGTAAGAGCCCCCTGGCATCGAAGACGGTGTATTTGCCTTCTGCCTCTGATGTTCAATAATGGAAGTGTTCTTTCCAGCACCTTGGCATAGCCTTTCCCAACAAGGCTGCACAGTGTGATTCCACTCTGGTCTTCTGTTTTGAAATTGTGGGCCAACATCCCTACCAAAGGCGGCCAGTTGGCAGACCAAACACTGACTGTTCTTAGTACCTAACCTCCACCTGGATACAGCAGAAGTTCACTTGGAGGTCAAAGTGGACACCAGTGTCCCACCAGGACACTTCAGAGTCTCAGTATGAGATTCTAGCATCAGCATCGCTGCTTTGTAAAGGGCTGCTGTGAGTGCCCAGCTTAAACTTTGCCTACAGGAAGGTAAGGCCAGATACAATGGCAATGCTAAAGGAGTGCAAGATATGGAATTCATAAACTGATGATGAATGATTTGATCCTAAAACAAATATGATTAAGGCTCTTTCTAAACAAAGTGGTGCACCCCTTCTGTCTTGTGGCTGAAAACAATGCATCTAACAGTATCAGTATGCAAACCCAGAATCCCATACTCTCTATGCACTGTCACCCCATCTGGACCAACCAGGATGTAGTGTTTCAGCAGTTTAACATGCTACCTGCTCACCTTTCAGCTCACTAATTAAGTCACAATACCGAGATCACAACAGCCAGTTCACTTGAGGGTAAATAAATATATTGGGATAAACACAAAAGGAAAAAAAAACAATGGACAAACAATAGAAAATAGTTATTTGGAAAAAAAACAGAATTCCAACTATATTATCATATTATAACAGGTGGGGAAAAGGCCTATACCTAACTTCTAATCTGAACGAAGCAAGACAAATTACCTGGTGCAGTGTCTCATCAGCAGACAGATTAATGAGGACATGGTAGCAGTTCTTCACTATTGCATCAGAGGGGTCAGAGGCCAGGTCAACCAGGGCAACCACGAAGTTAGGATTAGACTGGAAGTAGCGGCAGCCATCCCTACAGAAAAGACATGCATTAATATAGCAACAGCAGATGAGAAACTGGGAAAATTGCAACAATACAATCAGGCTTCCGAAACTTGTAAAGTGCCTCCCCTAAGAAATACATATTTGTATGAATATGAAGCTAGTACATAACTACAAGTGTGGGATATGGGATTCCTAGTACAGGAACTGCTAAAACAAGAATGACACATCATCACTTGTTGCGTGCAGTCCACTCCAGAGAGTCCAGAGAAGATGGAAAGTTGTTGTCTTCTTTTCTGGTGGCAGAAGCCTTTGCAAGAGGAGTGCAGCTGACAGCAAAGCCCATAAATATCAAGCTTGTTCGATACAAATCGGAGGGGCTCCGAGTGGCCCTGACAGGATTAGCCTGACGCTGTAAATGCTCAATTCTCAGGGGTAATTCTCAGCTTGGCTTAGCCCCCCAATCATCACTGAGGCCAAAACCAGCACCAAGAAAGCTCTAGTGGGTGGTTGGCTTTAAGTAGGTATAAAAGAAGCTGGAAGCAAAGATGTAGAAACAGCAAGCGAGCATCTGTACAATGTTCTCTCCAATCATGTTCAAAATCAATCAACAAATTAATCTTTTTTTCTGCAATGGAGGGTTAATGCCATACAAACTGATTGCTCATGTTTTACAAAAATTGGTACATTGATAGAAGTCAGTCTTAAACCTCGGGTGCCCTGGTGGCTTAACCATACCGTAGACAGTGGACACCATGGATTTATTTGGTAAAATCATCACAGAAAGTCGATCTGATTTGACAAAACTCCTCCTTTTTCCAGTTGTTTTCATACCTGTGTGATGACAGGCCCAGGATGCACTCAACAGCTTGACCTTTGATGTCGGGCCGTGCATCAGCATTCAGGAATGAGAGCAGCTCTGCAGCCTCAGTGTCATTCAGCATCTTGTAACAATGTCTGCATTAAACAAGGCTGAAACATCCATATACACACACACAAGGGTGAACCCTGGTGAAATTCATGGCAATGTCTTTTTTTTTTTTAACACAGCAACACCAAAGCAATTGAGAAATTGTGGAAGGTCCAACCACGGAAAGTCAACCGATGTGTGTATGGACTGTCAACAAACAAGCCAAGGTAAGTTGTTCATGGCTGAAATTATCACACTATTTGTGAATCAACAGCAAGTCAGATCTGCACTTGTTTCCCTAGTGATGTAATTTTAGCTCATGAACAACAGCTCAGCCTGCAGAGTGCAAAACGGATGTACTGGGCAGAATGCTCAATTTTGCAGGCCTGTGAATGCCTTTGGAAATTAGCATATCGTCACCCTATTAAAAGAATGTCCTATGTCATATTTTCAAGTTTTTGGGAAAACACAAAAAACTTTACCAAATGCAGAGCACATGATATTTATTAATCATTTCAAACAAACGTAGAACGTTGTGGGTCAATTATGTAACATTAAAGAATAAAGTGACTTAGGCCAATTTTCGAACATTGTAGTGTGACTTAGGCGACTTTAAACCTGGCTTAACCTGCCCTTTCATTCGATAGTGCAAACTCAAAACTGAAATTACCCTGAGTTAAATTAAACAAATGTCAGGTAATTCAAACGCTGAGGAGGCATGTCCGTCTCCTCACTTCTTTGCTGGGTTTTTGTACCTATCTCAGTTCTATTTATTCACTGAATCTTCATTCTCGGTCATCTTGATTTGCCTAACTATGGGGCAAATTGTCAAAGAAGTGATGACACTCGACGGGCATCACATGTTTCATGGACTGAAGGTCCTGGAACTTCCTCTCTTTGATTGGCAGAGCATGCTGGAACCATAGATGTAAAACTATAGATGCGACGTGTCATAACAACCTTCCATTCTGGGATGGCACAATATGGCAGCCATCTTACCTGGGTACAGTTCTAAACTTGCTACAATTGGAACCTATGGTGAAAAGGGCTTATGTTGTCTTTATAATCCTTGCATTTTTCTACTAATAAACCAATACTGGTTTTTATTCAAAGTAATGAGTGTAAGACAACTGTGCCTGTCTAGAATGAACCAAAAAAACAAAGATTCTAGTTGAATTTTTATTATTATAGCTCCAAGAAAACAAACCATGCTTTCAATCATGAAGATAATCTCATTAAAAACCTTTATAACTGAAATTTATACTGCAGACAATGATCTTCTTTTTTAAAGTTTGCCTGAACTTACAGTAAAAGCAGAACTTAAGTTTAAAAATAATACTCATAAAAGCGTATGCTTTTGGCTGTTGAAGATGTTTTGTGACCGACTTAAGCAAGGTTAGAATTGCATCTACTCCTCTATGACTTTTGTGCACAAACTGATGTGGGTCTAGACTACTGGCAACAGAGAGGTTAAATGATTGACTAAAACTCTTTCCGTTTTTTTTCACAGGATGGAAGTGAGGGCTATTGGTTAGAATTCACTCATCATAGTAGCACCTGGTTTCTTGAGCATCCCGCAGATTCATACCCAAGAACTGCAGACAGATCTACCTGCCCCTAGAATTCCTTCCAAGTCTCATCCCCATCTGCATGCAGTTCCCAGGTCCAGTCTGGCTGCAACTCCCAAGTCCAGTCTGGCTGCAGTTTACAGTCCAGTCCAGCCAAGGTCCCTGAACCTTGTCTGTCTGCAGTCCTTGGGCCTGATCTGTCTGCAGTTCTTGGGTATGAATCTGCGGGATGCTCACTCTCCAGCTCCTCAGCGATGTTCCTCCTTGGGTTCCTCTTTGGCTGGTTACTTCTGATTGTCTGGTTTGCCTGGTTCTGGCCTTCCCGAGCAGGACTTTTCCAGTTTATTTCATTTGGTGTCTCCAGCGGCCATGCATTGTGTATCTCCAGCAGCCCTGCTTCCTGGTTCCTGTTTGCCCAGTTCCTGTTCTCCTGGTGCCTGATGCTCAAGTTTCTGCTGTACTCTGGCCATCTGTCCATGTGCCTTGGTACTGGTCTCCGACGCTCTGGCTATCTGTTCAAGCACCTCTGCACTGGTCTCCTGTGATCTGATCATTCATCTGAGCACCTCAGGGTCTTGGTCTCCTGTGCTGTTGCCTCTGCCATGGTTTTCTGGGCCCCGACTAGAGGACTTCATGGGTCCACCCAGACCCAAAAATCTGAGACCTGACCCAAGACACAAGCAGATTCAGGTCCAAAAGAGCATGTAGGCAGCGCATGCACAATGCACATGGCTCCCGTGTCTGCGCCTCACATTGCTCACTCACATCAGCAGCTGTGGAGCACACGGGCACTGTGCACATGCTGCCTCTGTTTTGGACCAGGTCTGATTATCCTCAAGTCTGCTTGAAACTGGGTATAAATAACATCGGGTCTGTTTCAGACTGGGTCTCTGTTTAAGAAAAAAATCTTTATTCATATTGATTTTAGGTAACAACGCCACAGGTTTATTTAGAAATGGGTCCAAAAAGTTGGACCCATTGAAGACCTCTAGCCCCGACCATCCACCAGAGCTCTCCTGTTTGCCTGGTAAAGACACTGAAACCTGCACCATTGTGACACTAGCAGGATCAAGTGTCATGTTTGATGCTGGGCATGCTATGCACTATGTCGCACAACCACTTATGAATGGGTCTATCACAGAACAATAAACAGAAATCAGCATCAACATGAGTTCATGTTCACTGCTTGTCTCTGGTTGTGTGACTGTGTGTCTGCACCAGGCTTGTGTGTGTGTGTGTGTGTGTCTGTGTCTGTCTGTGTCTGTGTGTGGGCTGGCAGTGGGCCTAGGACAGTAGTTTTGACGCCAGACAGATTAGAAAACTGATTTCCTGGAGATGCTGACACATACACAAAAACTTTCCTTTTTTTTCTTTAATTACATGCCCATCTTAGCTTGCTGCATTTTTTGTATTTCTGCGACAGCGGCTGGGGGTCTGCACTTTCTCAAGGCTTGTTAGGGGTTCAACTTCTGGTAAACAATGAGGCCATAGCACAAAGGGAAAGTGATATACCTTTACAATAAGCCCGGGGAAACAGCAGAGCAGCATGACAGAGGAAACACCTCTGTTCTTTTTGTGTGACCGTGTGTTATGAGAGGGAATAATGAAGCCAGTACTGCAGAGGACAGAGCCCTCTGATGTGAGGTGTTCACAATCTACTAATCACAGCACTGGTATCCAACTCTGGGTCTGAGGGATCTCAGGCTCATTCAATTCGTTCAGTTCATTCAATTTCAGTATCATTCAGTTCTCTAGAAATTATCCCAATGTGGAAAAAACACTATTACTTTGCCATATTATACAATTCAATACTAATTTAACAAAACAAAAATATTCCAATATAGGATTATTGAACCACAGTCGAGTCTGTGGCCCTACTGAATGTCTATTTTTTCCAGATTTGTTTCCATTGGAAGACACACTGCCTCAGGCTGCTGAATGACTCATGTTTGTAGGTACTGTAATTGTGTTTAGTGTATGCATACACAATGAGCTGTGCTGTGCTGTGTGTGTGTGTGTGTGTGTGTGTGTGTGTGTGTGTGTGTGTGTGTGTGCATAAGAAAACATGGACAAAGGTACACCAAAAATGTTATGTTGGTTCATCTACAGTATGTCATGACCATTTATCTGACTTGTATTTATCTGGCCAATAGTAGAACACTAGTTGCACCGGGCAGCTCCCACTGTCAGACAAAAGATGACTGTTGTTGTCCTGGTTCGCTCTCAGTGTCAGTGTGTGGAACTGTGTGAATGAAACAAGATGTTGCTGGAAAACTGTGTGGTGCTTCTGCAATTTTCACTGAGAAAATAAAAACTAAAGAAAAAAGCTGCATGACAAGTTGGGAAATCCCTCAATGATGGAAAACCAAGGAGGAGTTTTGATTGAAAATCCATTTAACTCTCCTTGATGAGAATAAGGTGTAAGGTGTAAGTTGAGTAACACTGGCAATGTTTACATACAGAGGAATCTGGTATTGGTCATTCTCAGGTGTCTTTTCCCATTATCAGAGTACGAGATTACCAGGTTATTTAAAACCAATCATATTTACATGCACCAAGCCAAAACCGGGTTACATGAATAACTTTCTCCTAGGCATTGCTAGGAGCTAATGTCATTCACACTCTTAGGGTTAGGGTTTAAAACATTAGTACCCATCTCTGTCTCTGACATGTTTAAAATTTTACTTTAATGCTACAATCTACTGAGAATCAGTGTGTCAGTGATACCACTAACCTTATCAGCCACATTCAGACACTTGGAAACATGGAAACGGGATTTTGTTTTATGTACTAGTCTGAATATACAGCAGTGTACAGTAGTATTACTTTTAAAATAGTCTAAATGTCAAAATTAAATGTATGTGCCTTCTTATACCTTGATATAT
>OMLF01029805.1:0-12687 GCA_900302615.1 Holocentrus rufus
TGCTAAGATTGAGCTTGTCTATTGGTTGATGGAGGGGATGAATGAAAGGCAACTGATTTGAATGAAGGCCAGATGTCGCTGAGCATCAGGGCATGAGGCATGATTGGGATGACAGGAGGGAGGGAGGGAAAGACGAAGGGAGAGAGATGGAGGGAAGGGAGAGGGCTTGGAGCATGACTCATATAGCACCCCCTACCCCTCCCACCATCTATCTGTCCTTGCCTCCCTTCTCCCTTCATTCTTCGCTCACTATGGCCCAGCTGACACAAAAAAATATGCATATACACACACACAAAAACGGACACACACCCTTTTTTTTTTTTTTTTAGAGGCTCTCAAACCCACTGTTTACAGAGTTTTGTGTCGGTGTTACGCTTCTATGGGCTGACACATGACAAATGACACAATCGAATTAAGAATTAAAACTAGAATTTAATATAAATGAATACAAGACGGTGTTCATTATTCATGTCATTTGTGTCAAAGTTCTATGTGTCAAATTAGCTGATAGAAAAGTAGAGGGTTAGGTGGTGGCACAGTTTTTACACAGCCTTTCCAGGTCAAAAAATAAATAACATCCTTCAATCTTGCTTGAGCACACAGCACGCCACTGAGAGAGCTCTAAGCTTTGTTAAATAATTTGCTGCTTTGATATTGTTTGTCATCTGGCCAGCCTTAACTGGTTTTGCTCACATCTGGCCTCTAGATTTGTCATTCAAGATGGTGATGACTGACTGTGATGTTCACTTGGCGTCCCTCAGGGATAAGTTCCGGGTCCTCTCTTGTTTTCAATGCTCCACATTAATAATTGTACCTAGAAATATGTAAGACTCTACTGTTTTTTTGTTGTTGTTACACAACTTAAAGTAACAATAAAACTTTTAAAAAATGTATTAAATATTCAATAAAAATATTTCATCCTTACCTTTGACAATCAATATAAAGGTGGTATCCAAAACTTAAATTCTTATTAGTATCCCCAGGTTTAGACATTTCCTCTACTTTAATAACCTCAAAAAACTGAGTGTTTTTGTTTCTTCCAGAATTAATGAGTGTAAAGTGTTTGTCTCTGGTGGTCTCAATTCCACTCTCAATCAAACTAATTCAAAACTCAGCGGCCAGAAAACAAATATGAACCAATAAACAAGATTACATTATCCCAGTCTTAGTTCGTTTTCATTTGCTCATTGTGAGTGCATATATTGATTAAAAAATCTAGTTCTACCTCACAAAGCACTTCATGCCCTTGCCACACAAAATCACTGATTTACTCCTTCCTTATTTACCTCTTGTTTTGGTCTATATTTATAATATTTTGTACACTGGTATGGCCTTGTTTACTAAAATCAAGAAATTTAATTGACTCATGCCCCCCATCCACACCAAAAATGTTGTGTGTGATACAAATGTTTGTATTAAGATTCACTGTTAATATGGCTGGCTAAATAACGGATGAAAAACGGAGGTGACCAATCTATTTTAATCCCACTCTGGTGACTCACTTGCTTCACTGCCATACTTTCTGTTTCTTTCCCACACACACATAGAGTACACAAAAATTACACGTGTTTGCACTGAAACACATGTGCACACACGCTGACACACACACACACACACACACACACACACACACACGCACACACACACACACACTCCAGATTAGCACTGGGTATTTCTGAACATAGTGTTGTTGGGTAGCCTATTATATGTGTCTCAGGGACAGCCAGTCTTACTCTGACCTCTTTTCTGTCTCAGTGGGAAGTTTGGCCTAACAAATAGACCCATCTCACCACGTCCTTGTAGGAGAGAGAGGGAGGGAGGGAGAAAGAAAGGGAGAGAGCGAGACAGAATGGGGAGAGGGGAATAAAGGAGGACGAACTAAAGGTTCTCATTACCGGTGTCATTTTGTATTTCTATGAAATTACTAAGGGGAACATAAAATTAGCCACTGCAAAATGGCCACGGGGACGGCGTCGTGAGAGGTTGTAGCAAAAACCCAGGTGGATATGATAACATCTTCCATACAAAAATGCTATTTTGAAATATTCATGTTCTCGTAAAAGAGCACACTAAGAACTGCTTTGGAGGTTTTTAATCATTGTCTGCCTGACTCTGTGACCTCATTTACTTGCTGCTCTGTCTCTGTCGATCATTCACCACGTCTGTTAGGTAACAGATATATATGCTTTGGGTTATGCTGTGGGAGCTCTTTTCAAACACAATCTATCAGCATTTAACAACAGAAGCTAAGCAGACATAGTAAAATTCTACACGGCAATAAGAGAAAGCTCGTATATTTATTTATTCATACTGTAAATGATGATGTGTGAATAGAATCTTTTCGCTGGGAGGGGCTGGAAAGTTGTCAGGCCGCACACACACAACTCACACTCACACCGAGGCATAAAGCATCGCTGTGTAATAACAAATAAACAGAAACAAGCTATAATTAGTAGAGGAATCGTGTCACAGGCAAAGCATGCATGTCACTTTAATGCCACTTCACACCCCCAGCCCACATGCCAAACTCTTGCCATATAATAGAGCTGCCAAGCCATCAGTGACTAGCCGGCCCAGTGTCTATTTAAATAACACGGCCCTCGATACTTTTCACTGTTTTTTATCTTCATTGTCACAGCTTCACACTTACACAAGTATTCACTGGAGTGGTGATGTAACATGTGAAGTGTTGACAGTACATATTTTAATCCATGGTGGAAGAGCCACACCATTTTTTTTTTCAATTAACTGGAAATGTTACATTTTCTTAAGGAAATTTTTGTGCTTGTGGAAGAAATGCGAAATTTGTCCCTGTCAAGCTGAAGTAGTTGAAGTTGTACTGTATTAAGGTTAATATCTTAATACATATAGGGCAGATTGCTGAGAAATGTCATAGCATGTATGTCCCAATTAAAAGGCTTGCACAGTTTACAGTCTGAATAGATTATCCATATTAAAGGATGAAGTAGTTCATGGTCAAAATAATGTGAAGCAGAAGTGGAACAACAAAAGTGTGTTGCTCGGCAAGCACATAAGTTAAAAGGTGAAAAGACCATAATGGATTAGTATTTGTTTGGGAATTTATTGTTGTGTTATCTGGCATTAAATGGACTTCTGCAAAAGCAACCTTGCTAACACATTTCTAGCTGAACACATGAACCGCATGTTCTGAACGGAATGACTCACAAGTTAGCATCGCTCTGTTCATCCCCTCTGAAAGAGGACTTCTGTATATGTGAATGGTGACTACAAGTACATGTGTTGTGTGTTGCCCATGTTATGTTTTGAACTTTGTATGTATGCTATGGAATTTTCTGTGGCAGCTTTGCAAACTGAATTTTCCCCTGGGCAGTAAATCGTTTTATATCTTGTGTTTATGGATAAAAAAGAAAAGTAAAGAAATAAAATGAAATGGTGAAAGCCCTGTCATCTAAAATCATTTTCAAAGGGCCTGAGAGTTTTTGACAGAAAGTGTTCTGCTGACTCCCTGTGAAGACACATAAACATACACATACAGCACATTGGCATGCACAAACTATCTGTAACAAAGACCTGGTTCCTCAGAGAGTTGACGTGTGTGTTTGTGAGGGCTTTCAGGCCCGCACAAAACCACTCTCTGTGCTGCTGGTTCATTCAGTGGTATACGGTTTATTTGTGGTTTTCAAAATCTTTCCCTGAGGACTTACCTATTCAAAAGTCAAACTAATTTTGCAGACCACTGTGTAGACTTAGCTAATTGAGTTTACCCTGGGTTTTAGGCTACCAACCTCGCAGGCTTTGCAGGGACTAGAGAATGGCTGTGGGTTCATACAAAATTACAGCTGTCCAAAGAAATGTGTGAAAAAGCACCAGTTTCAACAGTAAAATATTAAAATCCCATGTACAAGATGTACAAAAATATAGGTAAATAAATAAATGAATGAAAATGGCTTGAATTGGACTCATCTGTCAGAGCGCAGCCTTCCTGCTCCAGGCCGCCACCCTGTGATGCATGGTGCCTGTTTACTGCTGGATCTTTTTCAGACACACACAGGTCATCAGGACTTGCAGGATACAACTCATTAGTGATGTTGCCAGTCTCCCTTCATACCTATTTGTTGTTCATCATTTCCATTTTGCAGTTTTGGTGACAGCATTTAACACCTACATGTAAACAGTTTAGATGAGTGTGTAGAATGAGTATGGACAGCTTGGTGGTCTATGCTTGTTACTGTTTAGTTAATACTATCTCAGAAAAGCTCTTTTTTCTGTGGTGGATGCATAACAGTGTGCTAAAAAAAAGAAGCATTCCATGAAAAACGTAAGGAAGATGAAGAGCAAATCATCTCATTTTTCATTTTGTTGCAAACTCTGCCCATGAAAATACCGTTCATTCAGGATCCTAAGGTATCTCTCCACTGCTTTCGAACTCTTAAGTGTTTCGTTTGCCTGCTCAGACCTCACGGCATGATGCTGTCTAGACCGAAGATTGTCCCCCACTAGGGGAGGGTCACGGCTAATCAGCTGATGGATCCACTTGAATGCAGTTTAAACAATCTGCTTCGAGCCGTAAATTGTTCTGTGTGATTTTGCAGAGAATCCGACCTGGTGGCAGGCATTTCGAATAACTATACAGAAATAGCCAATATTCTCACTGATGGTCGCTTATGTAGGTCATGTAGAGGCATCAGTATTAAATTGAGACTGCTTCATAACCAGCTGAAAACTCCTTGTTGTTGGTTTAACTTGATTTAAAATGCACATTTGATTTTATGTTTTGGGTGCTTTTCAACAAGCTAAACTGTTTATTTAGCTGGTTGAAAAGCATTGTGTGTATGTGTGTGTGTGTGTGTGTGTGTGTGTGTGTGTGTGTGTGTGGGTGGATGGGTGGGTGTGTGTCAGTACTCAACACTGTGCTTGGCTTCAATACAATATATCTAAACATATCAGCTATGAAAGACAGTAGTAACCTGGATCTTTCTGGCACTCGACAGATTTTTTCCTCTTTCTTTTCTTGTCATCTTTTCTGCTGCTCTCGTCTTTTCTTCTTCTCACAAAAGGAATTAATCTGCTGTCATGGTGTGTGTAATTACAGAGTGGAAGCTCATTGGTGGTCGGCCTGTACATGTGGGTACTCAGATTCACGCACGCACACACACACACACACACACATTTGCTGCAGAATGGCGCTCACTGCTGGAGCCCCGCTGCTGTCTGTGTGATGGGGAAAAGTAGGTCTCTCATACTGTTAATCACATATATGCAGTTCACCGCTGGAGGAAGGTGTTGATTAAACACATTAGTACAAGAAGGGAGCTGATGTTTGGCTGCCTGAGATCTGGGTATTTTCAGGTCAGCCAGCAAATGTTTATGCAAATGTTCTTTGTTGATCAGATGCAGATTTGTTTTTTCTATTGTGCAGGAAAGCGCTCTGTGAGACATATTTACAACCCCTCCAGGTGCTTGTGCTTGCGGCTTCCAGTCCATCTTAATATGTGTTAGTATTTCACCGACTTGCTTTACCGACTCTGTAATGATGCTTTCCATGCGTGCTGAATGCCCATGATGCAGTCAGAATCATAGAAACAGCACTACAGTAAAGAGAAATCTTTTCCAGGATATTAAGGCTATTCAATCATGCTCTTCCATTCCGAAGGATTTTTTTTTAATCCCATGATGCATTTCTTTCTTTATGACAGTAGTGTTTTCCAGGATGCCAGTGCTCTCAGGATGCCAATTAATATTAAACATAAAATCCTTCTTAAATGGTTTGAAGAAAGGGAAGCCCACACACAGCCCCCTGTTGGGGGTGTGAAATACACAGCATGGTGTACTGTAGCAACAGATAATTTTTTTTTTTTTTTTTTAAGATTTTGTCTTTTCTTACTATTTCACTTGATAAATTAATTCAGCAAGTCTAGAGGTTGCAAATATTCATCATTTCACTTTACAGTCAAAGAGAATTTGTAACAAAGTTTATGATAATTTTGTGTATTAGGGATGTTTGATCACATTTTAATAAGTCATCTTGGGGGGTTGGACCCCCAGGGTTGAGAACCAGTGGATTATAGGACTTCTTATAAGCAGGTAGGTAAGATAATGTGATCCTTACAGTGTGAGCTCCTATCATTTTCCTCTGTGCTGCAGCTGCCTCATGTGTTCCTCAGCAGGGGCCATGTGACATGAGATCCAAGCAAGCCTTGAAGAGTAGCTGCACACACAGCAGTGCACGGAAACATGCATGCACTATTGCAGGCGCGTTCATGCATGCATCAATGTGCATGCATGAAAAAACGTGCATTCATGAACACACACATGCTTTACCAGGACACATGCACATACACATACACAGACAGTGAAATGCACACACACACACACACCTGCTTGTTCTGTCTGTTTACCTCTGTTGCTTTCTTTCTTTCACCAACTAAAGCCCAGTGATGCGTGAAGCAGAGTGATGTAGGACATGTGACCGCATTAATGAATGAATAGCTTTCCCCATACACTGTGTGTGTGTGTGTGTGTGTGTGTGTGTGTGTGTGTCTAGTATAGTGGAATTAATACTTACTTTGATCCCTTGCTGCAGATCACTCAATAGTTTGTGCAATATGTGTGTATGTGTCTGTGAATGACATTGTGATGAGATTAATGCTAGCTTTGATCCCCTCCTGCAGATCATTATGGGTGGTTATTTTTGTGTGTGTGTGTGTGTATGTGTGTGTGTGTGTGTGTTTGAATGGGAGCGCAGGGGGAAGGGGGTGTTAGCAAATCCCTCTCATTCAGTAGCTAGCTGCAGCTTGATATATCATTGAACTAAAAAAAAACTCCCGGTGGAGGGTGGTGGTGGGGCTGCTGGGGAGAGGAGGGTGGGGCGATGGGGATGGAGGCAGGAAAGTGGAGCTGACAGCAAGAGATGAAGCAAGGCGGGATGAGGCAGATCCTGAAAAAGATGAGAGAGCAAGAGTTAAAGGCAGGGAGGTGAAAGAGGGAAGGTGAGAGATAGTAGAGAGCGATGGACAGAGAGTATGAGAGTTAAAGTGAGAGAGCAAGAAGAAAGAGGCCATCGTAAAAGATAATTATAATCTAGGATCTACATTTCCCCTCCATTGATTAAGTATGAATGGAGCTCTGCAGTGCAGTTCAGCAAGGCCAATGCAGGGCACTCCATGTGTGTGTATGTGTGTGTGCCCCCCCAACTTTACTCCCTGCACCAGTCTGGCCTCCACTGTGCACCGGAACACACAAACATGGTTGAGCTGAAACGCTGGCTCCATCCAAACATTCTCCTGGGTGAAACACAGTGATCTGTGAAAGCCACATGATCAGTTCTGCTCTGAGGAGCAGACAAAGCTGGGTGGTCTCAGCTTTCCTAATGTTTGGTCACTACTCTGGCAGTTGCTATGCTTACAGTAAGAAAGAGAATGGGGGGAAAGAAGAAAGAAGAGATGAAAGAACAAGTATGATTGTGTTCTTACATCATTTTTCATCTATTTTTTTGGGCGTATGGTCCATGTAACAATATTAATGACTTGGAAGATGGTTCTGTTATTGGTAGAAGACATGTTTAGACCTTTTGTATATCATATGCATGTTGAATTTTCAACTGATGTAATGCTGTGGTGTAATGTTTTTCTTTTACATGGCACTTATAACCAATATTTATGAATTAGAAGACGATGTTATTGCTAGTTATGTTTATATCTTTTACTGTATATATATACACATCTTCGCCTTACTCCCTGTATGCTATGTATTTTGATGGTAAGCACCTTATTTCTGACCAATGGTGTAAATCTGCAAGAGGACTGGACTGATGACCTAATTTCAACCACCTGTATGATGTACCTCTACCCTGTTTGTTTGTTGTATTGTTCACCTTGCTCTGATGCTGGCCTGAGGTTAAAAGCTCAGCCAAGAATAATAAAGTGCACTGTATTGCAGAGCAGTGTGCATAGAGTTCCTCCTCTACAGTTCTTACATCTTACAATGCCCATTCACGCTAACTGAACATCCCAGTGTGTGTGCATGGGTGTTTCTGTCATTGTATGTCTGAATGTGTCTCTTTCTGTCACATATTATGCACAGAAAATTCAAATTTTTGCTCTCACTATCTCCTATCTTCATACTGTTTGATCTCTTTCTCGTGAATCTAGCTTTTCTTGCTTCTTACAGGTAAGTGTCTTTTCTTTCCTCTCTCCTCCTTCCCTCTCTCACTCTGCATTCATTCTCTGTCTCTTTGTTAGCATGTTGGATGAAAGCTCATCCACAGTACTGCAAGAATGTAATTGTCACTTAAAACCTTTGTATACGTGATAAAGCTAAATGGATACTGTTTATAAGGGCTTGTGTCCACTGCATGTGAGCACCACTATAAGTCTCTTTGAAGTGAAACACTTTTGCTGAAGCTGAAATCTTTTCAACCACTCTGCACCCTGAGCTCTGAGAGTATGTTCAGCACTCAGCTTTATCAATACCACATGTTTTCAAGTCCTGGGTACCATTGGCACAAACATTTTCTCTATCATGCTGTAAATAGCTCCTTGATGGTCCTCTGTTACATTAAATGTACCTTTGTCCAAGCTCTCCTGTTAAAATCCTAACCTGAATTGTCTCCTACCGCTGTGCAGAATGACAGAAGAATGTGACTCAAAATAAGTGTTCATTATGTGTTTCTGGGTTGGCATTACAGAAAACATTCTGTAACTAGATGAAGGAAAATTGGTTTATCGTGCTTGTTCACTCAAAACATCTTCACTAGACATCATCCTCTTTTAGACTGAGGCACTCTCAGCCAGGCACAGGATCCCTCAACCTGCATGTACATACAGTTAATCACAACTTGTTTAATCACCTGAGTGGGGCTCATGGACACAGTTTGGAGTCGGTCTAAATTTTATCTTCTTAAAAAAACCTTCTCTTTTGTGTTAGGGAACTCCACATCTTCCGCTATAGCTCTTCTTAAATATGGTGTACCACAAGGGTCAATCCTAGGCCCTCTCTTATTTTATTATATTTATATATTTATGCTTGCTGGCATGATACATTCATTTTAACTGTTATCCAGATTGGTACATGGTGTACCAGAGAGTACAGCACCTTCAGTAGCCTCAAGAATTAATTTAAAGCAACTTCAAGGAGTTTTTAACAGGTTATGAAATAGTCTCAATTTAATATTGATGCCTCTATCTGACCTACATAAGCAAATGAAACCATGAGCAAGAATACTGGCTATTTCTATATAGTTGTTCTAATGCCTGCCATTGGGTCAGATTCTCAGAATGGGTCAGAAGGGGAGGACATTTTTCATCATTTGTAATGTTAAAAGTAAAATTAGACTTGTTGTTGGCTTCCCATCTCATTTAAAAAAAAAAAGCAGACAAAAAGAGAGAGCACCAGTGAGAGTGGTGGTCGAGCAAGCTAGAGAGAGTGTGAAGAGAGCGACTGGTGGTGAACGGTACTAAAACAAAGTTTATTTTTTCATCATCATCATATTACAATTATTGATTTTGTTTAACTGTTTAAAAAGAAAACTATTCTTAAAAATAAGTTGCATCTTTCTTTCACTCACTTCTAAAAGAAATACACACATTAGTGGCAGTGGTGCTCATGGGAAATACAGTTTTCATTCCAAGACAGAACATTACTGCTTTTGTCTACAGGGGCCACTAAAATCAACACAAAATGAAGCTTCCTTGTTTAAATGCTTTAAATGCTTGATGCCCCAAAATTAAGAGGGTGTTCAGTTATAATTTGGGTTACCAAGGTATTCTTTATCCTTTGCTGAACTCAGAGCTTACCCATACCTTCACCTCATCACATTTAGACTACTGTAACTAAGTAAGATCATATCTCTCCCATTTTAGCAGCACTGGCTACTTTTAGAAATGATTTTAAGATTTTACTGATAACATAAAAGTTTCTTTATTTATCCACTCATTGTATTTATTATAACATCTTATTTGTTTTGTAAACCAGTTTGTAGTGGTTAACAAGACAAATAAAAGCACTACATAAATGGAAAAGCTCTATGAAGTTATTATTAAATTTTTTTACTTCCATCATAACTAATGAGGTAAAGTAACATTTTAAAGAGGTTTCCAGTGGACACACAGCCTAGTCTACAAAGGTTTTAATGAATGACTTCTAATCTCATGGCCTGTAATCTGCGTAATCTGAAGAAAATGAGGCCAAATGTGTGCGTGTGTGTGTGTGTGCATGCACGCATGTGCACGTGCTTCTAAGTCCGGCCGTGTGCATGCGTGTGCGTGTGTGTATTGAATGTGTGTGAGAGAGACAGTTTGGCAGAGATGCCAAGTGAGTCACTAGAGTAAGATTAAAATAGTTTTTCATCCATTATGTAGCCAGCCATATTAAGAGTGACTCTTACTTCACAAATGTGTGGCACACAACAGTCCCTGCTGTTCGCTGTGTACAGACATATACAGCAAAGTGTCATTCAGCCAAACCGTGTGACTTTCCCATTAAATTCAGGCAGTTATTGTAATCATATACCCAGCATCACTTCAACATTTAACTAAAGACCCAATAATTATCAAATTAGTTAGCAAGGTTGGAAACAACAATTACATTGATTGATAACAGTTTTCTACCCTGAATGTGCCTCATGAGTCACCTTGTTTTTGTTTTTCAATCTCTGTCACTCAAAAGTTGAATGAGCTGGAGTATAAAGTTCTAATGTCGGCTACTGCCAATCCTGTTTCTCAGGAGGTAATTTGATGGCATTACTGAGCACTTTGAGCTTCTACCTATGTAAATACATGGGTTAACACGCTGGGATAAAGTTGCTGTAAAATAAATTCTAATCTTAAATTCTTTCAGGCAGGGTGGCAGCTTCCCCCGGGAGGATGACCCACCCTGCCTGTGTATGTACACAGTCCCAGAGGAGGTGTTGTGGAGAGGACTTGTGTGGTGTGTGTGTGAGGTACTGTGGGAGGCAAAGCATGTGGGAAGCAGCAGGAGCCAGCAGTGGCAGCAGAGGTACAAGCATTTCCCCGAGCCATGGTCCATCTGGGAGAAAACACACAGCCATAACGGCACTGTGTCTTTCTTTCTTTCTTATTTTCTGTCTTTGAGTCCACTTCTTGCCATTTTGGAAGCAGAACATATTCTACTCCTCATCATATCTCTGCTGTCATGGTATACAGTCGTTTCAATGAATTTAATGACCCTTGGGCTTTTAGAATCCAAATATGTGATTGTATAATTTCCAAAATGCATGGCTATCAGCCAGAATAACCATTCTTTTTCATTCTTGAAAACTCTCTTTTTCAGATGCATGATTTTTGTCCAACAATAGCAATATATTATGTTTCAAATTGACAGCACACGTAATGCTTTGACTGAGAAACATGATCTTCTTTTTTTTTTTCCTTTTTTTTTCAGACTTACTTTGGTGAGGAGGCCTGTGTTTGAGATCCCATGAGAGATTGGTCCATAACTTGAATACAGGCCAAGGCCCTTATGAACCTCTCACTATCGATTCTGTGGTGCATTTTAGATGTAACCCAACACTTTGCATCCACCAGTCCTCTCAGCCCCCTCTGCATCCCGTTGCAGCGTCCAAAAATGCCTCCTAGGATACTGGGTCTAACTGGAAATTATTGATCCTGGCAGAGACCATCTGATTATGATGTGTTTTATGACTCTCTGGATGGGCGCTTTATTGTTTTAGAGGCTGCATCTGGTTTCTGATGATGGGCTCGATGAGGTCAGCGCAGGGAGAGGGGAGAGGCGAGGAGGGGAGAGGAGAAAAGGAGACCTGCAGAGAGAGAGAAGGGCTGAACAAAGGAGACAAGAGGAGGAGACGAGAAGGAAAGAGAGTAGAAAAGAGCAGGGCAGAAGTGCAGAGGACAACGCAGGGGAGAGAGAGATGTGTTAGAGAAGAGAGTTTAATCGATACTCTGAAGCATGACATCATCCTTTAGCCAGTCTGGAGGGACGTAAGGCACTCTGCCAGTAACCGACAACAACCAGACCCCAGCCGTGAATCATTAATGTCATCCATTCATCCATCCCTCCGTTGGCTCACTGTCGTCTGATGTTACAGGCCAGGCACTTTCAAGCCAAGCAGTGTATTTGTCAACAAAAACAACTGGATTGAAATGCTGGTGCTGCTCTCTTGAACCATTTAGGAGAGGTTGAGTGTATAAATATTAAATATCATAGAATAAAAATTGAGATAAACAAAACCATACAAGGCTGTATAGTTCTATTACAACTGTTACAACTACAACTAGTAGTACAACTTTTATTCTGCTACTACTACTATTAAAACTAACACTATTAACATTAATAATGTTAGCATTATTATCACTACTATTAACACTACTAACACTTATACTATTATTATTACTACTACAACTAAAACTACTACTGCCACATGTCTCAAATGCACAACTATGTCCATTCTTTTTGGGGTGTGCTGGTAAATCTACAAAAAGTGCTAACCATGCATTTTTGAAATTACAGAATGCATTTTCATATGAACCCAGATTTTAGCAAATAATTTAAACACAATTTAAAAAAAAAAAAAAAACTGTTGGCATGGGAGGGGACGGGAACTCACACAACACCACGGCCTCATGCTAAATTAAGACACCTATTAGATGGCAAACGAGAGACATCCTCCACCTCACCCAGCTGACCTCTAGACGAGACAGGATGTATCATTTATAACTACCCCCCCCC
>OMLF01029810.1:4274-40821 GCA_900302615.1 Holocentrus rufus
AAGTTTGAAAGCCTGGCCCAAGGACAGAATCAAAGGAGGCTGTACCACAACACACACACACAGCACCAGGTGTGTTCAAAGAGTCTGGGTTGATCTATTGAAGGCTGTGGGGTTCTCACCCTGACAGACTGATAACGACGCGCTGCAGTCGTCCCTCTTTTTACTTCACCAACAGCATGCAACAGCGTGCAGCTCCACCATTGATTCGCCCCCCACAAGCAATTATCTGGCAAGTTCCCGTTTTGTTGGGAGACATTTGAAAGACTCAGTTTATGTGTTTTTATTACGGTGACTCAGCAGGGGTACTTTACAAAATTACTTCTACTTTCTGCAGCATCTGGGAATCTTATTTCGAACTGCAAACATTTGAGACTGAGTGTCCACACAATATATTGGCTATCAAGTCAATCTAAGTTTATTTATGAAGCTTTTCACCACAAAGAATGTCTCAAACGTCTTTAAGAACCAGCCTACCAAGGTCCAGCAAATCAACAATTAAAAAAAAGACAAAATAATACAATACAGATGCAACAAAATAACACGCAAGAAGACAAAACAAAGCTCAAGACATAGCATGTTGGAACAACATAACAAGCCTATTAATGCCTTTAATACAAAAACATATCAAGAACTCTTTTCTCAAACCCTGTATAAGTTTACTTAATACTACTTTGCTACTTTTTTATTTTATTCTATTTATTTTTGAAGAGTTAGATGGTGTGAAAATTGTTGAATTTAAACTTAATGAGTGGGAGTTTCAATACAGAATTATTGGCATCAACCTTCAAAAACCCCTATTGATTCAACCCAGCCCAAAACATTTCCACTCCTTTGCGAACACAAACCACTTTGTCAAAACTGTTGGACTTCATCGCATCAACAAAGTAAGTACAGTCTGCACTGATACTGAAGTTGTTGACTGTGTGTGGGTGCAAATGAAAACTGCGAGAAGCTGAGGGATCAAGGTTTTGCTTTTTGTCCTATAACTAGACCTTTCAATCAATCTGAAGACACATCAGGCTGAATGAGAGGAACAGAATAACTCCAGAAATGTATTACGGCCTTTTTGGCCACTTAGCATGCGAAACACTTAGCTCATCATCCGTCTTCCCAGTGTTGGAGTGAAATAATATCCACATCTCAATGAAGTAAAACCCAGGGGGGCTTGGGAGTAAGAGAGAGGTAATGGAAGCACAATGGAAGAAGTATGCGAGTAGCTTACATTTTCCCCTTGGGTGGCTTGATTTCATTTCTCTCTCTCTCTCTCTCTCTCTCTCTCTCTCAGAGGGGGTATTTAACTCCCCATAGAGTGAGAAGGAGAGGATATGGCCTTGTGCTTTATGTGATCACATCTACGCTTACGGGGGAAACTTGTTTCACACATTTCTGAGCTCCTGTTTCCTTCTTTCTCCCCTCTTTGGTGCTCTGCAGAGCTGTCGACCCACTTTCATTCCAGGTTCGCGCAGACTGTCTCAGGAGTCGACGCACAGTGTGCTACAGTGGAGGAAAAGAGCTGGAGTGCAGGTATTGGCAGGTTTGCAGGATGTCAGACTTTGACGTGCCCAGAGGGACATGTGGCTACATTCATCATACATGCTGATTGTGACTGTCTGACCAAGGTCTATTTTGTGACTATCACAGTGAAAATAAAATAAAATTAGTGACACTAGAATATAATAAAAAAAACCTTACAAAATAAATATTTTGATCATATAATTGATGAATTATGATTGATTTTTTTTCCCTCAGTCCCAAACACCACTGGCAAGCTAAACATGGGAAACTTGAGATAAATGTCTCATATTTACTTATTTTTTAATTTTTTATTTATTTCAGTTTGAACTTGACCCCAAAGCTAAATCTAAACCTGAACTACATCGTAATTCTTCGTAATCCTAAACCCAAGTGCTAACCTTAAAGCAGAAGTGAGGAGTGACAACATATCACTCTACTTTGGCAGATTTTCTTCGTCTCTTTAACCTTGTGAGGACATTTGGTCTCCACAAAGATAGAAATACAAGAAAACACACACACACACACACACACAGTCTGTCTGTCTCCTGCCAGTACTGCTCAGGTATATAGGACCCCTCAGGGAGCTATCCAGACTTTTTTCAAGGTAATCAATAGCATTTTACTTGAGCCCTGACAGGAGTTGCAGCATCAAGATACCAGCATGGTGATGGAGGACTGCTGGGAGCTCTGCTGGTCCTCCACTCCCAACTCACACAAGTCACACACTCTGAAAACCCTCAAAACTTAGATTCTGTCACTGGAAGATTGCTCTGAAAAACACTGAACGACTTCCAACCTTTACTTGTGTTTTTCTTGACAACCTCATAGTTTTAGAGTTTATCCAAATGGGCTTTAACATGGTTTTATTTCTCTTTTTTGTTCACAGACACAGTCTTCTACTGTCATCCACTGAGTAACGCCGCGCTGAGTTCAAGTTGGAATTTGTACATTTCCGACCCGTCACAACCTTGTGTTCATGGTGTCAGCTTGGGAAAAATTGATACATCCAAAAAGAAGAAACAGTATTTTCCTCCAGGGGAAATGACAAAATTGTGTGCTGCAGTTTTTGCTTCTTTCAGGCTTTGCTGAAGAAAATAGGAGAGGCGTTAAATATCAAATGCAGTCTTTAACCAACAAATTTCTGCATCAAATTGCTTTAACTAGCCGGGGCAGTTAAGCTATGCAGCTAAATATCTAGTGTTGTCAGTTAGATGAATGTGTTCTGATGTCACTTCAGCTGAAATCAGAGGAAACTGGAGCTCTGAAATGATGCTTGAGTAATTTCTGAGTTCTGTTTATTTAGTTTTTTTCCCAGCTTGCAGCTTGTTTCTAATGAACACAGTGTAACTCCAGTGGAGCAGTTGGAGGTTCAGTGCCTTGCTGAAGAGAACCTGGACAGTAGCTGCTGAAGGAGGAGACAGTGTTGTTACTCATTCACTTTACCAGTTTCCCGGCCTGCCAGGGGATTTAAACCAGTGACTTTCTGGTAACAAGCCTGCTTGTCTACAACATCTAGTCTACTACTTTCCAACCAGTCGTCACTGCTTTCTTTTCCACTAACATTTCTATTTATTCTGACTATCACTAATTACCTGTTTGATGCATTTCTCTTTGCTCTGCAAAACGTATAATTAATCAGGAATAATGTTCTGTCATATCAGAGGTGGATGCTGTGTCATCTATCTCTAATATAAAGGATATGATGTATCTTGACTGATTATATATTTATTTTAAAATTGATTGATCACTGGTTTTCTATGACAAGATCTTAAAGAGAACTGATTATATATTGGTGCAAAATATCACCAAACAGCTATTGAACATTGGCACAAAATATCAACATTTGGCAACTAATGGCAGTTTCAGTCCTATATTGGTCCTACTCTAGTTGATTGTCCCAGTAGACCTTTTTCACAGGAACCATTTTGACAGTAAATAGCAGGTAAACACAGGTGTTACTGATGACATTAATGAAGGTTCTCTTCCATTTAGGTCTAAAAGAGCCATGGTCCTGCTATTGTTCATGCTGGCTCACTGGAAAGACTCTGCTACACTTAAATGGAACTGAACCTTCATTAATGTCATTAGTAACACCTGTGTTCACCTGCTGGTTCATGTCAAAATGGCTGCTGTGAAAAAGGTCTAAATTCAGCTGTATAGGGCTGAGTATGAGACTACTCATCTCTTCCTACACTTAGCTAACACTCACCTCCACAGGCTTCCTCAGGTTCGATGGAGAGCTTTCGAATGCAGAGGCCATTCAGGCCGGTGGGAGGCACAGCAGGCGTTTTCATTTAATAAGAACGAGTTTGCTGGTGATAAATTCAAACAGTTCTCCTAAATATGGTCAGGGATGTCGATCCGCCGCCGCTGTGACGGCTGCTTGCAATCTTGTTAGCTTCAGGCATTTCCTATCCATGCAATCAGTTAATCATTGCGCACCTGCTGCTGCTGGCGGCCTACTGCACTCAGTGTTGCTCTGCTTAACGATCTTCACCTGCGTTCAAAACATGCGCACCAATCAGATCGATCTGTTCAGGTTTTTTTTTTTTTGCCACATCACTTTAATTTCAAATGTTCGCTACATTCAAAATAAGAAAAGCAAAAGCTAATGAGCAGGTTTCTGTAAGTCAGGGTGTAGGAACTGTAGTGGAGTAATAAATACATGTGGAATAGAAGTAAAAACTTTTATAAAATTAGAGTAAAAAAAAAGAAAAGTAAAGATTCATTTTTCCAGCCCTGGGAGAAAACAAAAACTCTGATTGAAACAACAGGTTTATGTGAAAAGAAGCAGGCAAAATTACTCACTTCAGCTGAATTCAAGCCTGACCTTTCTCTCATGTCTCTCTCTCACAACACACACACACACACACACACACACACACTGAAATGTGCTTAGTCTGTGCTGTCATGCCTTGCAGCTTGTCTCAGGAGGGCAGCAGGTTGAGAAGCATTCGCAGCCAACAGGATTAACCCTCTGCCCTCTCTCTCTCTCTCACACACACACACACATATGCCCACACACACACACACACACACACACTCACACATTTACACGCACCGCGGAAATGGAAAGGACAACTCAGCACTTCTAAGACAGAGACAGAATGGCTGAGCGTGTGCGTGTGGTCTGTGTTTGTGTGTATGTGTGTGTGTGTGTGTTTGTGTGTGTTTCTCTATTCGTGCATACTGGTATTGGTGCTTTTCAGTAAGTAAGCATCCTCCAGAGAGAAGAATACCATGATTGGGAGCTCAGATGTTATCAGGATTTGTAAAGTGTCCTTGGGTGACTTGAAAGGCGCTTATAAATAAAATGTATTCTTAACTATTATAATTCTATGATGGAAAAATAATGATATTCTTGTCAGCATGGAAAAGCTTCTGAGCATCTAGACCATCATAGGACACGAAAACTCTCCACTGAAATTCTTCTTAGGATTAGGCGCTCCTTTTGGAATGCACGTTTCTGTCCCATTGGTAAAATTGACAAAATGATTAAAGGTGCACTATACAAAATCGCAGAGTGCCATCTTAAGTGTGGACCCTTTAGACTCAACCGACACAGAATGTGGAGTAAGTGTGTAATTTGATAGCTGTGTCTACATGGATCTCACCTGACTCAGTGAAATCACATGCTTATTCCATGATTTTGTTCAGTCCAGTCGAAAATGTCCTCACTTAAATCAACCCTCTGCAATTTTACATAGTGTCCCTTTAAGGCAAAATTGAACGTTGGTAGAGTGATGGGTTGTATGGGTCCTTAGATGTGATCCGAGTCCACATGGTGATGAAATATCTTCAGTAGTTGCTGCTAATCCAGAATACTGTATTCTGGATTAGCAGATTAGCATTTTTTCCTCCTTTTCTACCCAACAAGTGTACCTTCAGCCTGGATTAGAAGCCCCAAAACACACACACACACACACACACACACAGTCAGGTGGTACCTTTTCCACTTTATCTTTCGTTGTCTTCTCCCCATCCAGAGCAACTTGTTTACAATTTCTGGCACACCCGCTTGCCAACCTCAGTGACATTTTTTAAGAAATCAGGATTCCAGATGCAACACAGTGGCAGTGCCAGGATTATTTATTTACATGGGGTGTCCACAGGGTGGCAAGTCCAGCATGGGCGGGTTTAAAGATCATCAGCACAAAAGTGCAACTTCAGTGAAAATTGTGATTGTTTTGCACTTCAGCAAAAGCTGAACATTGTTCTCACCCTCCTGAATATCAGATTGTCTTCATCTGTTACGTGCAACCAGAATTCAGCAAAACATAAGCAGTAATATTCACTGCAGTTTCTATCACTGTAAGCAATAAAAATGGTACAGGTGGCACATACAAATATTTACACAAACCGTCAGTCCATCTGTACATAAGATTCCTGAACATAAGTCTGAGTGAGTCTTGCTTCAGTCTCAAATCATCATCCATCTGCTTAAACAGCGTCATGTATGACTTGGCTTTTTTTCTGTATTAATCCCTCCATGGAGTTAAAACTAAAAAACTGTTCATGTTTGTGTTGGTGCTCTGTAGCAAGAGCGGGATTTGTAAACTGGAAAATTAAAATTCATTCTCTCTTTCCTTGTAGTGATTCGTTCAGTTACTTATGATGGCAGAAAATAAGACAATTAACTGCCATGTAGCTTTTGTTTGCATTCAGGGGAATGCAGTTATAAGTAATAGCCTAATTAGGCTGTGCAGCGTTTATCAAATAAACACTGGTTTAGGAGACTGGAAACTACTATACATCCATAATCCTGTTTTGAATTAAGTCTAAAGATGAGCGAAGTTGAACCAATGAGTCAGGTTATTCCACCGGGGACGAGCATAAAAGAAGAATTCGTTGCTCATAAATGACAACATCCAACACCTCCGCTCACTACGCTCGCTAACAGCCTCTGTGACCTGAGGATCAGCAAAGGGCAAAAACAGAAATGCTGATTAAATTCATTTTGTGCCGTCAGTTTTAATGTTAAGCTACATTAAGTCTGCATTAGAAAATTACTCATGCTGCGATTCTGTCGCTGTTGTTTCAGCAGTGCTATGACGTGAGGTTTGGTGTAGTTAAGTTTCGGTCATTCACCCATTCAGTGAGTTCTTTTGATTCACTAATACAGCTGAATCGAGCCAAGAGAAAACATCTGTCTGCTTCTACTAAAGTGCTTGCTTACACCTTCCTTTGCTCTCATCCACCTCCTGCTCGCTTCTGTGTCTAAATAGCACTTTCACTCTCATTCACTTAACAGGACTGGATGGTTCAGTGAAGGAAGCTGATTCAAACCAGAGCCGACACTTTAAAGGAATACTCCAACGTTTTGGGCAAATTACCCTTTTTCTTACTTATCCAGACTGAGACAAGATATCATAACATTTTCACCTCTGTATGTCCACTGGTTCAGTTCTGATGGTTAGCATTTTGTCTTAGCATAAAGACTTACAATCTACAGCAGTAATTAGCCTAGCTCCGTCAAAGTGAAAAAATAAACCTTACAGCAACTCTGAAGTTTTCTGAGTTACACAATGTATCCAACTGAACTACACTAATGACTCCTATAGACTTCAAGTCTTTATGCTAAATTAACACAAAATGCTACCCATAGGAACCGAACCAGTGGACCTACAGAGGTGAAAATGGTATAGAACATCTTTTCTTAGTCTGGGTAAGTCGGAAAAAGGGTATGTTGCCCAAAATGTTGGAATATTCCTTTAACTGACTGAATTTTTCCTTACCACCCATTTTCAGCACACTGTTTTGCTTCTTGTAGCCTATTGTGCAGATCAGCTGATCAACAGCAGTTGATATAAAGTCAGTTTAAGTGGCTCAATCTGTCCACAAATGTGAAGGCTGAAAAATATAATGATAATAATAATAAAAACATATTGACGGTTCGTCACATGCAAACACACATCACACACACACAGGGCTATGGGTTCAGCAGGACTATGAATTCAATACGTCCATGATAGTGTGTGTGTTGCCGTCACACTGCATCCTGTGTGTTTGTGTGTGCATTACAGCCACTCCTAAATGCAGTCAGCGGGCACACACTCGCTGAACACCTACACATTTATGGAGAGGGATGTTTGATGGTCTCGAGTGTGAGATTGATTACAAAGCAATTAGAGTTTAAATGAGTGTTTAATGGCAGCGTTAACAACACATGATTTATTCAACGTTATTAATGAGGTGTTACCTTGTGGGGGAATTGGATATGAGACCGGGCTGAACTCCCTGAACACCAGCGCAGCCTTGTTACATTACAAAAGCCACAACAGCAAACATTTGAGAGAAACACCGCTGTGCTGCAAGTTTCCTCCAAAAGCTTGAAAATTGTTTCGAGGGAAAATATTTTTCAGGCTCTACATTTTGGGTATTATTATTATCTTATTCTAAAGTGGCAATAAACTATCCTGATTGTCATTCTGTAAAGGTCAAAAGTCATTTTGCATTTTGGAGTGTCCGATATGGATTCGTTTAGTGGAACAATGTCCTCCCTTTCCGAAAAAATGGCAGAAATGAGCGACTATTTCAAGTAGCTGGAAAAGGCTGGAACAGAAATAGCAATTTAATAAGGCGTGTCTGAATGGTTTAATGTGTGCAGACAGCAAGAGAACGGAGAACACAGCTGCAAATAAGATGTAATTTCTGTCAAATGAAGGGGATGAGTTCTGGGCCCCCAAGGGTCTACCTCTCATTCAAGTGTTTAATTGGCCTTGTATGTTTTTTCGGGGCTCTATGAGAATGGCTCGCAACTCCAAAAATAGCCTGACTTGTGATATGAATAATAACAGCGGCTCTTTCGGTGTCGGCAAAGTGAGAAACACAGCTCCACTACAATTTGTAAAGGAAAATAAACAAGGACCCGACAGCATCAGTGTGCTCCACACAGTACATTAAGAATGCAAAACACCTCCAGTTCATTCTAACACCTCTGCAACAGCTTACCAGCAGAAATCTGTCATGGGTACAAGAGATCCAAAGTTTTTCAGACTTGCCACTATGTCTTGCGAGAGTTCACCATCAAGTGTAAAGTATTTACAATGTTAGCAGAGCTACAATGGCTGACAGAGGGGCGCTAGCAGCAGGCAGCTGCAAATAGCAAATACATCTGTGCAGAATATCAAGTCCATTTTTTAGAGCAGAACATTTGTTCTGTTTTGTAGCTCATCAGTGTCAGACGCTTTGGTTACCTGCAGAATATTTTATCAATCCAAATCAATCTGTGACATTATGGTCAACTGGAGACAAATGGAGGCTCACAAGAAGAATAGGAAAGTCTGAATTTTCCTCCATGGGGAATACCAAAGAGCGTGATTTTTCCTAAGTTGATCACCATGGGCGCCATGTTGTTGAATTTTAGAAGACTCCGAGGTCAAGTGAGTGCAACTTTAGCCGATTTAGCAGCAAAGTGGCATGCATGTATACAAGGCAAGGCTAGCAAGAAGCTGCAGCAGAGTGGTGAGTTTCTCCTCACTAAGCAAACAGTGAGGTTGTACTGCGTTTTAAGCCTGGCCCAACAGAACATTGTTTAGATGTGAGAGACCCCACACATAACAACATAAAATCATAAATTTTATAGGTTTTTGGTCCTCTGGTGTGTGGAGTGCACGCTTAACTTAACGATTTGGACAAAACAGCACACCACACATTAACAGATTCCGCCAAAATCAACCAGAGTCCCAACTCAAACCGGAAATCTCAAACTCCGTCCACAACAACTGATATCTGATAGTAAATACTGAACATGTTTAATATTTCTGACTTAAAATCGGTGCGGTCCTGTTGGGCTTCTGAGCAGATCAGGTGATCTCAAATACACTCTGAAGACACCTCACACCACAGGAGAATCAGGCAAGATAATTTTTAGAGCCATTAAAAAAATCTGACTTTTCTTAAGATTGTCAGAAGGGGCAAATCAAGCCCAAAATCTGAATTATCCTTTGATGTGGGCTAGGCTTGAGCAATAGAGCCAGCTGTGACAAAATCACAGCCATGATACTTTTTGCTGCAACACAAGCACGTGTTTTATTGCTTTTACACAACAGTATTTTACAGTTTTACTGGTTTGAATGGTTTTACCTCAAATAAAACATTGAGATAAAGTTGTGATCAAAATTATTAATTGCTCTGCCAAAAAGTAGTCCCACAAACAAAATCTGCCGTTAAGACCAGCTTTGATGCCCAGATAGCTACTAATCCCACAGAGCTGTCCACTGATGTTACACAGGGACCCATAAAAGTTGTTAGCTAGCTTAACAGCTAGCAAAACAAGCTGTTAATCAGCTGTTAGTTTGACACCTGACTAATGCAGGCAAAGTGATGTGGCTCCTGTGATGTTATAACACATGAGTCCTGACCAATCACATTGAATAGAAGTATCTGTTGTATAAACAGTTATAAATGATGGGTATCAACGTTTTAATACTGCCTGCGCTGAAAAACACCACACTTATCCTTTAAGTGCTATGTAAATGCTAGTGGGATACTTCGCCATCAATACCAAATGTGCAAATGTTTGCTGAGTGATATAAGTGGATTAAGTGTGACATTAAAGTCCCTTATTGCTAACAAACTTATTAACAAGAATAAAAATATCCAAACTAGGTTATTTATCTCATATTGAGGTGTTATTTCACCCAGGATAAGAGTTTTATACATGAAGCAAATTCTGTTCAGCTGATAAAAGCATATTCCTCACAGTGAGACTCTCATTTAATATAATGCTGGACTTTACACCAAGTGAAGAGACTGCAGGCTTCTGAGAGTCCAGCTGTCAAAGTAAGCAGTCTCTGTCAGTGCTATTGGAAAATATTGTCTCAATGCCAGTGGGTGTTTCACATTGAGGGAAAAAAAAATACACTTGGAATGGGATGGATCAATGAGAGGCTGTCATTCATTTTCCCCCCACGACTCATTCACACACTGCTACTTAATGTGTTCTTGTAGCAAACTGTTTAAAGTATGCCCATTTTGCTATTTTTATTATATCATCTGAAAAGTCTCTGCCACATCAGTGAATGAAAACGAAAGAAGACACAATGTAGGCGTTATGTACCATCCTGCCACCGGCGTGAAGCGCGAGGGAATAAATCTATTCATACAAATCTATTCATAAGTACTTAATTACATGGTAGGTCTCCCGAAATGCAAAGCATCTCCACCTGAGCCTCCAAGAAATCATGTCTCTATTAATGCTAATGTATTCAACTAATATCCTGTTAGGAGCCCCATTGAATAATTAAATGAGGGGTATGTTTAGTCATGGTTAACTATGTCCCAATCTTACTTACCTGAGGGATGAGATCCTGCTGCGCTTTTCCATCCCCATGAAACGATGTCCTCTCGCTGTCGTCGAAAATGAATATGAGCCCACCCACAAAAAGCATTCATTCGCCTCCCAAAGTCATGACTCACTCAATTTCCCTCGTTATTCATCAGCTATCGGCAGGGAAAATGGGTGGTGTATAGAAATCAAGGCTGGATGATTTAAGGATTCAGGAATACCATTTCACATCTATTAATATTTAATGAGCCTTAATTGCTCTGACAGCGATCGCGTTCCTTTTCAATGCGTAATTTCCCAAGGTCAGAAAATGAGGGGAAAGGTCCCTGTTTTGACACAGGTGCTGACTTTGATGGTGATAACATGGCCTGCACTAACATTGAAACCCTGTGTATTTGTAGCAGCACAATTAAAGTTGATATGAGGGGTCAGTTGTCGTTTTGCTAAATCAGGACATAAACATCTCTGTGATATCACTTCATAAAAGTTTCCAGCTGTTTTAATGTAATCTTTAATATGTTTTATATTAAACACTATATTGTGAAGTCTTTGTGCTTGTTTGGGTTCAGGTCTTGCCACTGGCCACCTTTCCGAGTAATAATATCTTTAACGGCTTGTGAATCTTGAAGCTTGGTAATTTGCATTTTAGCCATTTGCATGTCCAAAGTGCCACAGAGCAGGAGTCTGCAAAAGGCAGTGAGTGTTAAATCAATAGATGGATGTGGTGACAGAGAAGAAGAGGAGGACTGCTGCCTGCTAAGTAGCAAACTGCCGCCTGGCGCTCTTACAGAGGCTGAGACGAAATCCGGCTGCTTGCCATGCTTGTCCACAACCGAACATGGTGATTTGTCCTCCGCCTCTCTCCGTCCTAAATCAAATCCCCTCTTCTGCAAAACATTATTGCTGACAGGAAATATGAAAAAGCAACAATATTTGTCGCTTTCCGCTTTTGTCAGCAGCTGTTGGTGGCATCTCCATTTTACGCTTGGCTGAGCACATTCTTCTGGACTCGGCGGTCCGTGGAGGACCTTATAGGAGGGAGCGTGGGTGGCCTTGACCGTCACATCGCCATCGCTCACGCGGGCCAATGCCGGGAAAACGTAAACACCCGATACTCCCGCATCTTCACGGGGATCCGTTTCAAATGAGAGGACACTCAGTTATGCGGAAAATCCTCGGCGGACTACACTGTAACACCTCTTTACTGCTAAGGTTGGCTGGCTCCTGGCTGAAATGGGCCTCAAAGGCACTTGGTGTTTCATCATGAGCCGGTCCCAATGCTCAGAGGGCTGTCTGCTCGCCTTCTTCCATGCCCATGTCTGTGCAAGCCTGCCTCATCATTTTCACTTGGACGTTTCTGGCTGACCTTGAAATAGAAAATTCAAACAGCTTCTTCTCTTTCTGGCCAAGATTCCCTCGGAGTTTGCTCCGGCTAGACATAATTACCGTAGCTGGTAGGTGGTCAGGCAGACACAGGGCGCAGCGGTTTCTGGGAGAGTGTGTTTATAGGTGTGTGTGTTCTTGCACCTTTATCCTGATGAGGATCAAAGGTGAGCACAAGTATAGAAAGATTAGGAATATCCTATTAGGACATTTTGCTGGTCCTCACTTCTTGAAGGGGTTAGTTTAGGCATTAGGACTTGGGTTTCAGGTTAAAATGAAGTATGGTCCACACAGGCTGCATGACGACTGTGTTGCTGAGCTGCTGCGACTCACAGCCATGTCAATTCTCAACATCAAAGACATCTTCAACTGCTGTTTTACCAAAATAAAATAACCAGCTAAACTGATGTCATACTGACATGCTGTTTATTTGAGTATATGAGCCAAAATACGACCATACAGTCAATAAAAAGACATTATGACAGTTCCACATTAAGATGACAGATAAAGAAAATGCCAGAATCTATATGGCATATGAAACTTTTATTTTGGTAAATTGGAAGTGGGAGAACATCCTTACTGCAGGCACCTTTATCTGATTAAGGATACAGAGCAGTTTACCTGCAATCCCTCAAAAGTGGATGAACTTTGAATTCTGGTGAGTATTTTGACTTGAAAACACACAGACAGGGGATACCAACACAGCACACACAGATGTGGTGATGCATTGTGGTTTTATAGAGCTGGTTTATTTGAAACCTACCTAGTCCTTTTCCATACAACCCAGCTGCAACCAAAAGCCAAAGCAAAGCAGAAAGCTTTGGGGTTCATGTCAGCTAAATGACATGACATGCAGCGTGAGACGTGCGCCTCACACGGGCTGTGTGGCTGCTCTAACCTGTTAACATGGGTGCTGAAATGAAAACTGAGAGGTAACACAGCCGTCACGCATCCGGTGTGGACCAAACCTAAGATAATTCGATTTAGGAAAGGGATGCTGGTTAGGAAATGTGCTTGTCTGTGTGTTTGTTTTGATATGCTTGACAAAAAGACACCTGCAAGAACTTGCAGAGATCAAAAAAGGAAGAAATATAAAAGAGGATGTGTGATGGAGGTAAGAAAGCGACAAAAGAAACACCTTCTACTGCACACTGTTTTTTTTTTTTAGAATTGTACTTTGTGCTATCTTATGCTTTTATGCCGCTCTGCACCTCATGCAAATGAATGTCAAAGAGGATTCAGGGGGAGGGAAGAGGTGCAAGTCAGGTCAAAATGAATGAGAGGCGATGCTCTCAAACAATTTAGCTGCTGCCCATAGTAGACCTCTTGTACAAAGCTAATGTTAGTCTTGCACCAAAACATTTAAAAACCACAGGCCTACATCATCAAATTGCACCCAGAAGACCTTAAACAGAAAAGAAAAAAAAAACATATACAGAATGTCTGACACACACTGCAATGTTCAGATTAGACTTAATTCAGATATGTTGCTCAAACAAATAAGCCTCATGGACTTCTATTGGTTCAAGAAAAATACGTTCAACCCCATTAAGCTTTGGTGCCGAGGTGTCCTTGTTTTTTCCACAAACGCTGACGGAAGTGAGTGAACCGTCTCGGTTCCCTCCTGTCTCTGTGAATGTCACGTCTTTTTTTCTCTATCAGCTGGCCTTTTCAGGATGTCCTCATTTTTTTTAATCAGTCTGTCAGTTTCTGTTGGGTTGTTTTTAATCTATAAATGTTGAGCTCACACACCTGAGACAAAACCACATTAAAGTTTTGGAATACTTTGTGGGGAAAATAGCCTTTTTCTGACTTATCCAGACTGAGACAAGATGTTCGATACCATTTTCACCTCTGTTCGTCAACTGGTTCAGTTCCTATGGTTAGCATTTCGTGTTAGCTTAGCATAAAAATGTGAAATTGTCAGGAGTCATCAGTCTAGCTCTGTCAAAGTCAAAAAATAAACCTTACAGCAACTCTGAAGCTGCCTTATTTACACAATATATCATGTGTATTACACGGAAATGAAATACCCAACATTTTTTTTTTCATTTTAGGAGAAATTAGATGTTAGGAACTATAACCACTGAGCACATATGTTCAGCGGCTAGAGTTCCTACCATCTATAGTTCCTACCATTTAGCTTTCAACTTTCAAATACACATGACATTTTGTTTCAGAGTTGCTGTAAGATTTATTTTTCACTTTGATAGAGCTAGGCTAATGACTCCTGTAGACTGCAGGTCTTTATGCTAAGCTAAAAAGAAATGCTAACAATAGGAACTGAACGAGTGGACATACAGAGGTGAAAATGGTATTGAACATCTTATCTCAGTCTGGGTAAGTCAGCAAAGGGGTATTTTGCCCAAAATGTTGGGGTATTCTTTTAACTAAAATGGTGTGACTTTTCCTTTAAATACAGACATCTCTCCTTTGCTCTCCTTAAGGTTCAGTTCATTTTCAGTCCCCATATCATGTAAACATGCCTGTCTGCGTGTGGTGAGCTTGTCTTAGTTCATAGGGTGTTATCACATTTCACTGTTTGCTTATTGGTGTGTGCACAGTTACTGGTCATGCTAACCTGACCCCGGTCTTAATCCACCTCCTCTGGGATTCTGCTCTCCATTTCTCCTCAATTTGGCAGGTGATTAATAAATGCCATGGTGTGGTAGCTGCAGCAGGGATCTATGTGAATACAGAGGATGTGAATGAACCCTGGTCGGAGACTGGGGAGGCTGGCGGCTATAGTTACAATTGCGTAGGTCAGGGGTTTAGTGTGTATGAAGTGTGGTCATCTGGGCCAACAGGCATCCAAAGTCAGCTCATGCCAGTCACCAGAATGAAACAGCTGTATGATTTATGGCGCTGGAGCCATTTCCAATCTTGGCTCTAACAACTGTTCAATCTCCTGCCGATTCATTTATTCATTCCACCCGCCCACCCACACACACACACAGTTTGCACCAGCATACGTACGTGCACACCCACACACATTCCTTCACTTTTCATTTCTTTTATGTGCTACCAAGTCTGTAGATCAGTGTAGGAGAGCAGAGCTAAATTGGGTCTATTTATTTCAATTAGCAGCTAATTCAGGTCCAACACACACACACAAAAAAGAAATGTGAACAACAGCAATGGAAGATGAGATGAGAGGTATTGTAGGGGAGAAAAAAAAATGCCTTCATTGGCCATACGCTGTATATCGAATGCTGTGAATAATTTAGTGAGGATGCATCCAATGTCCCCGGAGGGAGGAAGATTCTGGAAGCAGTGAGAGCTATTTAATGATGGGGAGATAATTTGGTATACTGAAGGAGAGGCTGGAGTTAGTTAACTTTAACAGAATTAAAGTTAGAACATCAGGAGGATGGAAGAAGCAGGGTAGGATTTTCTGATCAGATGGAAGTCTGCTGTGAGAGTCAGTGTGATAATCTGCAACATTTCGTTCTATTTGATAGAACACCTGTTCACAAGACCTGAGAAGATTCTCCAGCGCACAAGAACTTTTGTTTTCACTATGTTTGGAAAAAACAGAGGAACTAGGTAGTTAGCATGAGCAGTGATAGCCAGGATTGAGTAGTAACAGATGACATGTAATTTGATTTCTTGATCACATTTTGTCTATAAAAAATGCCGAATATGTTCTACTGTATATGAAAGTAAGTTACTCCTCTCAGGTTGCCAGTTTTGTTAATGGTGACTTAATATTTGTTTTTGTCTATTAATGGCGATTTATAGATAATAGAGTTTTTATTCCTTTTTATTAACAAAATGGAAGATGAACATTTTGTGCTCCTCCTGGGTTACAAGAGCAAAGTCCTCCAAGTGGCTTTTAATAATAAAACAGTAGCAACAAAATCTTACACAGCAGAAACAGCATCCCACATGTTGTAGAACACACAGCACACCTGGAGTTTGTGCCTGTATTGTTCTTGTAAGGGTGATTTGATTTGGCCGACTGCAAATGCTGAACATGCAAAATGCATTTCATTCGTATTGAAAATGTTTGGAGAAGTTTAAACAGACTTATGGAACTCACGTTTTTGTGCCAGCATCTATATTTTTACTATAAGGTGCAATATTTTTGATTGATTTTGAATTAATCTAAAAGTACTCAGATAACATTATTATTATTTTTTGTAATCAATGGATTAAATTACTAATTCCAAAAATTGCCATGTAATTTGTCTTCAGAAACTGACTACATTTCAAAGTGATCTGACCCAGTTCTGGTGACAGTCACCATGGCTGAACAGACAAAGAAGAGAGCGCCACCTACAGAAACTCAAACTCCATCAGCAGAAAATCCAAAGAAAGAGACGTCACAGTGCTGGACTGAACACCACAGGAATGACCTCATGGTTCCAAATGGCAAAAACATGGAAGTTCACGTTCACTTCCACCAGTTCAATACCACTTTAAAATGCAAAACCTGAGAAAGTGATGCTAAACTTTTATATTCAGCCCAACCTGCTGTAGTCCGACAAGAGTAAACCAGGTGGAGGTGTGATACCGCCTCAGTATGCAGAGCCACAGGAGCCTGGCAGGTCTGATATCCAGGAGGATTTTTTTTTCGAGGAAAGGCATTTCATGGAGACTATCTCAGAGCAGTGTTTACCCAAGCCCAAACTGCAAACACAGCATCAAAGAGATTTTATAACGACTACCCAGGACAGAGGCACATCTCTGAATAAAACACAGCAGTTTCATTATGCATGTCACACGGCAAACATCTCCGCGGCGCTTCGCCCCAAACCCACCGTTGCCCGCACATCCTTCTCACCCAGAGAGAGAGAGACTTCATTGTGGAATTTTCACTCTAAAGCTTTGCGAAAGTCTAATTATATCTGCAGACAACATGTGGCTTTATTTACAAATCACACAACAGCACCCAGGTGGTGTGGTGAGGCTGCAGGAGGAAGAGAAGGAAGAATGCTAATGAAAATGATTGTTGTGCTGCATTCACATTGTGGCAGTGTGCAGTGGAAAGTAAACCAAATGTTCATTGTGTTCAGTAAGAGATCAGTGTAAACACCACCAGTACTGACATTAAGTGATGCCTGCTGCCTGCAGGCACAACTTGAATTTTTCAAACCTTTATGCATCACCATCATAATGACACAACCCGGATGAACACAGAAAAATCCAGCAAAATGGATGCAAATATACATTTATTTATACCAAACAGGCAATGTATGGTGTTACAATAAAAAGACAACTCATTTATTTTGTCTTACTTTTTTTTCTCGTGGTATGTCTACCACAACAAGTCCTTAATCAAGTTATTTATTCATTGTTTATGGAGTGCAAAGGATGCTTTTTTTTCAGAAGTAAAAAACATTCATAATCCTATAGACATCAGGAATGACATAAGTCAAACATAAACTAGCACTACAACATAACAGTGCTGAACAGTATGTCATGCAGTTCACCTGACAGAAATGGTCAGTTGTGAGGGGAAAAAAATAAAAAATTGATGGATGCATTAATGGATTTTTACATAAAAACATGACCTGTGCTACTCAAGTCCAGTCTTGGTCTCTTTTGGGCTCAGCCACTACTGGATGTTGACTTGACCTTTTTTTCTGCCTGTCTTATGTATAGTGTGCAATGATTCTCAAATCTCTATGCATTGACTCGTCAGTCCTGAGCATCAGTTAATTAGATGTTGAAGCTCAGAGCTGCAGAGAAATCTGCATGTCTAAGAAACCCCATAAGCATTACTTTTGCATTTGGAAAGGCAGTGCACTGTTTATTGCCTATTTTGGTATCATTCCTGAGTTAATTTCAACCTTCTTTGGACTTGGATTTGACTCAAACACGACTGGATCAGGTCTTGACTACAACCCTACAGGCATGACAGACAGCAAGCAAACTGTTATCTTCCACTGACAGATGGATGGGAGGTTTGGCGCAGGGTGGGAGGGTTTTACGGTGATTTACTGATCAGCGCTGAAGCCTGAAAGGGTTAACCAAGCAACAATGACAGCTTTATCAGCAAGATGCTTAATTGGCCATCGGTAATTTGCTCTACAGGGAAACGCTTTTGAGGAATCATAACGTTTCAAGGACACGCGTTTTGACGTCATTCGTTAGGCTTGCAAAAAAATGTTCAGCGGCCAGAGAGACGGATCCATTCCATCAAAAGTAGAGAGAGGGAAAGTGATCTCTCTATTGAGCAGTCTGATGAGCCATAAAAACAGACACACAGGAGGTCTTAATGATTTGGAAAGGTCATGACCTTTTGATTCAGACACATAACAGGCTGTAGGAGGAGCTGGGGAGAAGAGGAGGGGGCGGGTGGCAGCGCAGTAGGGGTATGAAATTGTTGACGAGGCGCATGAATAAAGATGGAGCGCCTGCATCCGCCGGCTGCTGTAGCCTTGAGAGAACCTGAATAGGAGCGCCAGCAGTGTGGAGACATAACACAGCACGCTGCATTTAAATTGAACGTTACCTTTTACAGGGAAGACAGGGTGGAGGAGATTAAGGAGGAATAAAGGAGAGAGAGGCAGGGACATAAAATGCAGGCAGCTGTATCGTATGTGCCGCTGGTAATGTAGCAACGGAGCCATTCGGGGTGATGAATCGCCTCATCGAGGTTCGGCTGAGACATTTTCTTGGAGAATTAAAGGAGATTTGGAGCATCATTGATTAGCCCGGAGAAAAAGAACGCATGGCTTTCCATGCAGATCTCTCCAAGACAACGTCTTACGCAGTCGGTTTTATTGGGTTCAATTAAATAAGTACATCTGGAGTAGCTCTCTGGAGCACGCTGAGGCTCCGCGGCCTCCCCAGTCAAAATGTGGCCTCTCAGAGAGTTGGTGTCCAGGTCAGGCCAAATGTACAGACCACCTCCATGTCACTGGATCCCCTAAAGGAAAGTATGAACCCTGGGAGCAGAACATTTAAACTGATTTGACTCCTGTCATGATTAGTTTAATTTGCTTAATTGTATTGATTTATTTTAATTGGCCTCATATTTTGTTGAATAAAATTATGTTTGGTTTTTGACAAGGTATAATAGATAAATTTGTTGATTTAATTTGTTGAGTTATTGTTACCTAATGATGTGTGATCTTTGATGCAAAGTGTTACTATATATACAAATACAGATGCTGTACAGTCCAGCAGTACTATTGTAGGAAAGGTAGCAGGATCATGGATGAAGTTTGAATTAAAGGAGTGAAAGGCTCACATGGAAAAGTCAAATTATTTATTCATGCCTGTATAGCCTTGGACTAGAGACCTTGCTTATACATTGAATAGGGTGGGCAGTGTGGAATGGCATAGACATGGAAGTATGGGCTTCTACTGATTTTGTAAACAGTTTATGACTCATGATAATCAGAGTAAGTGCAATAGTGACAGTATTTGTTTGCATGAAAATGTATCAATTTATAGTTGTAAAGCAAAATGTAGCAATGTAAGTATAAACTCATCTCTAACAAGTATAATACTGTGTAGCTTAGCTAAGTGATGTCATACTTTCATGCACTTAGCAAGATAACAGTAATATTTATCATTTATATGTAATGTGACTTCCGCAACTGCAATCACAGCAATGACACTGAGTATTAGCTTTTCCCTTGTTTCCTCTTTGCCTTCAGTGTAGTCATTTTTATTTAAATCCATCTACACAGCTGCATTCTGTAACAACAGAATCTATTTGGCTTCATCGACACAGCTCATGCTACCACACCTCATTACTGCCATTGCTGCCTATGTCTCTCCTGCATCACGTCTTGCTTAAGTCGCATCACTTGGATCAGCCTCCAGATCTCTGCCTGGATCCTCTGGCTCATGAGGCTGAGGGCAGCAGAAGATGTTGCCAGCTGCCAAGTCCACTTAACAAGTGACTCTGGATTTGTTCTTTTCCAAAGTTGCTCGAAAAAAAATGGAGAGTTGCTCATTACAGTTTTTGGGGCTTATTATAAAATGTGATTGCATGATGTTTTTATGTATATATTTATTTATTTTAACCATAATGCAAAGTACATTATGAGTAAAACATATTATTACTACTGACAAGAACACCCATTTTGACATGAATAGCTATTTCATGTCAAAATGGCTGCTGTGAAAAAGGTTTATAGCATTATGATTTAGAAAATCTGTTTAGAGTTTCAATGAACGATCATGAAGATCATGCACAAATTAATTTAATATTTACTTTAATACAGACTACACGTTGAATACATTTAATACAGGAACTTGTGTTGAAGTGTCGGCTCTATTAATCTGTGTCACAGACAGCGTGACACAGGTTCCTTTTCTGATGACTCACTGGCTGTACCGTCCCTAACCCACAGTGCAGCTGCTCATAATGATGGGGGAAAAAAAAGAAAGATAAGAAAAAACAAGTGACAATATTGAAAACTAATGGGTTCATCATTAACATTCAGACTGAGTGGATTTTAGAGTATGAGTCAACAAGGGGTTGGAACAGTCATGCTGGCTTTTTAAAAAAAATCTACTTATCAAATCAGTTCACATTTTATGCATTGTACGGATACAAAAGCATGTCATGAGGAAGAGTCGATGCTTCATTATCACAAAATACATTTTTCTATACAGAACGGCCACTGTTGGGCTGCGTGGGAAAGCGGGCCTATACAGCAGACAGCTGGTCGAAACCACTTCCCCCCCCTCTCTTCTGAAAGCATCTTCAGTTCACAGAAATATTTGAAGGCACATCATGGAAAAGAGGACAGCCTCGCAAAAGAAGCGCTGACGTTATCAGAAAGGAAGAAGGAGCAGCCGAGAAAGGCGGCAATCCGGCTGTGAGAGGCCAGCTGCAGTCGCATTTTTCTCCAATTGTTTGACCATCGCGGCGCGGCGTTGAGGAATTTGCACACCACTGGGCGCTTGGCTTGAAAACAACATGAAAAATGGAATGACATTGACATGCTCCAACACATCATTTATTAACAACTTTCCAAGCCCACAGGCTCTACTCCTACTACACCCACTACTAATTATAGTCGTGTTCATACATAGCTGTGTGGAATAAAATAAAAAAGTTAAGCTTCTCATAGACATCCAGTGCAGTATTGATCTATTCTGCACTAAATTTGCAATTAAAGTGCATCATATAGAAATGGACACTGGCTGCAGCAGATGTGATTTTTAATAAAATGCCAGCATCTCTCAATTGTTCTATATCTAATTATGTGAATGCACAGTATATGTTTGCTGTAATTATCCGTGTGCCGATGTGAGATGCTGTTTGCTGTCTGTGCAAGCAAAGCTGCTCTAATAAGGTCCAAATGTGGTTGAAAGTGGTGGGCTGCAGGCTGCTGCTGTGGCCAGAGTCACATGATAAAAAGCAATAAAACTGTCTTGAGCACACCAGGTTTTATTGCCTTAACCCTGCCTATCATCTCTGCTCCTATCATCTCCTTCTGACTCTGTGCGTGTGTATGTGAGTGTGTTTACATTGTTTTATGAGTGTGAGATGATCTACTTTACCTGCATTGTATTATCTATATTGTGATTTTGAATTGGGATGTATGAAACTGCATGAAGCTCAGATGAGTTATGGGAAACACGTCACATGAAATGAAATTTTGCATGCACAGTACACTTTATTTCTTTCCATTGGCTGATCTAATATGTTCTTCCTGCAGCATATTTAATATGCAAGCTGCCCGTGAAACGCAGGAAAATATATTGCCCAGACTTTGCTATGATGTCTTTGCTGATGAATAACCAATCCAGTCCGATACAGTTTCTCGGCCTCATAACAGACCAGAGTTACACATGCGTATAATTGACTGTGTGATGAAATTATGTTTTCCATGACTCATGGTGACCGGCTCTATGTAACCATGCAGAGAATATGGAGCAGCATGGTCACTGAAGATGTACTACAGGGGTGCAGGCTGCCACGGCAACAGCAGGGGCTGATGACTTATGGAAGAAGTTTACAGTTCGACTGATACGGGTTTTCGGAGGCCGATGTCAAATGATGATATCCCGAAGATATCTTTAAGTTGGACTATTTTCATTTCAAATTCCCAAATGCTTCCAAGTACTCAGTGTTTCCTCCAGAATTTTCCTCATGTCAGGGTGGAAAACCCCCTGAAACAGCGATTTAATTAATTGGACTGTGGTATGGTGTTGGGTTGAATAGGTACCTGGACGTGATATGAGTCCACATGGTGGTGAAATATCCTCATTAGTCACTCCATGCTCCTGTGGGCTGCTGTGTCTCTCCATTCGCCACCATATTGAGGCATTTATGTAGCACATAAACGAATGCCAACAAAGGATTATGCCAATATAGCAAAAGCAAAAAGCTGCAGGACCCATTTTCGAGGGAATTAAATGGCTCTTTTCTTGTTAATTTCCTATTTGAACTGGAAAGTAGATCCGGCAGGTAGCGCCTGCAGGTAACTAAAGCATTGTAACCTTACGAGCAACATTACTTTCTTAAATCACAGTTAAAAAATAATTTATATTTTGTGATAACCACATTTGGCCATTTTTCATGCTAAAAATTAAAGTATTCAGTATTTCCTGCAGAATTTAAATTACAAAGGCTACACCCTTAGTGATGTCACCACATGTTGTTCTCTATAGAAAATGACATCACCTAGCACCAAAGATCAGCCAATAGCAGATATTATGATTATAATTAGATGTCAGGCTTTACACAGTCTGCAGTTAAGTTGCACTTAAATGACCGAATTTTCAATTTTGGGGTGAACTATTCCTTTAAGTTAAAATATGTGAAACCCTCCAGCTGGACTGATTCTCTGGGCAGACATCTGACATGCAAGCCAAACCTGCAACATGCAAGCCAGGCCTGAACATCCACAAACATGCAGTGGATTTGCAGAGACGACAGCAGAAGCAAGACAGCTGCTTAGGTTAACAACATGAAATCAGAATGAGCTTTGATGTCTTTAGCCTCTGCCTACCTGATGTCCTCCTCTTTTGTCCCACCCTCTCATCTCCTCCTCCACAAACTCGCTTCCCTGTCAAAACTAAAACTGGAGATTATGAGGTGCACTGCGCCCCGTGCGAGCCAAATCCAAAAGCATGGAGTTGAGCAGCGGAGCTCTGATATTCATCTCATACACACAGAGACGCGGCACAAAGGCAAGCTGACATGCAGCAGGGCCTGTGGGATAGAGACTGGAGGTACAGCGAAGGTGAGAGGGAACGGGATAGAGAGAGAGAGAGAGAGAGAGAGAGAGGCTGAATCCTTATGATATGAGGACTTGACACCGAGTACAAAAACTCTTAAACGGGAGGAAAAGGGAGAGAATAATCTGCTCTGCTGTTGAGGATTTTTCTATTTTTACAGCCCTCTTATAATGCAGGGCTCGAGTTCATTTTGTGACACCAACTCAGCTGTGCGCTGGGAGGAATTTATCATTTCCAGGGCTTTAACTTGAGCGTTCGAATCAAAGGAAGGCGACACTTTGCTACATTTTGAAACAGCTGACTCCAAGGCGGCGATCGGTATGTTAAGCAACTGCACGGTAGCAATTTCATGAGGAAAGTTAAAGTTATTCTCAGCCCCCTGGAAATGCACGAGTCCACTTTGGGCCATGATGTGATTAGCTGATCGTAAACAGGGGGTTTGAATTTCTCATTAAGCCAAGGAGCCGAAGGTTGGCAACACGATAACAGGGAAGTGCCTCCCTTTATTTTACCTGCCATCATCGGTTTGGAGCTTGGTGGGAGATCCAATTAGATCACTGGCCTCCTGAGCAGCAGATGCACTCGTTACCGGTCAGACTGTGTGGTACAGATCATGAGGCTGACAGTGTGGTGCAGTTACATGTGCTTGATTTCTTTCCTGTCGCTGTCCATGTTCGTTTTCAATCACAATCTGCCCGCAATATCATCCACCTCCAAAATATATCGACAGATTTGAATCGAAAGTTTATGATTCAATGAGATGTCTGACCTCCATGCATGACAAAACTCCATCTTTCATTGTCTAACAAACTGTGGACAGCTGAGTGTGTGTGCATGTGTGTGTGTGTACACCATGCTTCTTATAGGTTTATAGTCTGCTGTGTGCAGCATGGAGCAGGGTTACGCCAATATATCAGTTTGCTGATATTTGCCTTTTATTGCAAATGGGATTCCAGCCGGTCAATGTCGTCCACCTCCAACATGATGGAGGTTCCCCTGTTTAACTCAGCAGCTTCAGACGTGTCGGTCTGTAAAACCTGCAGTGAAACCTGCCTCCTGTTAATCCACCTAGAAGAATTTCACCAGTCTTGCTCTCAGTGTCCCATGATGCTCTGAATGTCGATTCAGAGGCTTTGGGAACAACTCTGCGGAAAAAACACGGAATATTTGTCAGGTTGGAAAGTTTTTATTTGATATGACAAAAGTCAAACCTTAGCATGAAAATATTGGCAGCTTCAGTAATCAAAATATTGGCCTTCAAAACCCATATCAGTGAAACTCTTTATGGTAACATGGTACATTACTTTTAACCCCTTGCTGCCTGATTTTCCCTTAAAAGCCCCCTTAAGTAACTTGAAAGTTGGAAAACATCTTTTTCCATGTTGTACAATAATGTCACATCCATATTGTGCATCTCCTGGTTGCAGCTTCATTGAAGCTCCATCACACTTCTATTGAGTGAAATATTAAAAGCCAACATGCCATTGTTTTATGGCTGCAGCATTGCATCAAATAGAAAACATCTGCAGGTTTTGTGCATCATTTTATACGCATTTCACTGGGATTCAGCAGGACAGATTTGGGATCTTTGGAAACCTTGGGATCTAAACTAGAATATGTGGGTTTGAGCAAAGCAGTGATGCAGTGATGACCCCACCGATGGGACTGCCAGACAGTACGGGGGTTAACAAGGTTTTGAATTGTTGGGGCATGAGTGTCATTCCCTTTTGAACCTATTTAATATTGGTCTTGGTCAGTATTGGCAGCTTTAGTCGTAAAATCCGGTTGCACCCAGATCTGGAGCCTCCAGTCAGAAAATCCCTCCCAAAGACAGAGGAATAATAGGTTGTTTAACATGTTGGGCAAAATAAAGCTGCCTTGGTGTCTGAGTGTGTTTTGGCAGCAACGTGGGTGTGTGGCTGATGGGAGCTGGGCTTGATTTCAAATGCCCCGACAGCAAGGAGACACGCTGCCTCCCAGCTCAATAGCTCTTTACTGATTCAGCTCTTGTTAAATACACAAGAACAGTATGTGCCCGCAACTCACACGCACTCACACTGACACACATATTTCCACGGTCAGTTAACCATCGTGCCCCCTTCACAGTCGACCAATTGGCTTTACGATGCTTCAAAGGTCACACGGCCACACAGGACAAACTAATAGTTGTCTAAATATTAATTTAATGCGTGAGGCAGGACCAGGGATGATTCAGCAGGAGGCTTTTCAGTTTGGCATCTGAATCTTTTGACTGAGCAGCACATTGCTTATGAGCTTACCGAGTCACAAACTCTATTCTGCTGCATTGTCACGATTGGCGATTTAATGCAGTGGGGATTCTAGATAAGGAGCAAGACGACTGGAAATGATTTCAGTCCTGTGCACAAAAACACACAGACGTTGTATCTGTAGTTTGGGATTCTGAAATGACTAATTTGTGCTATAGTGTGCAATTTGCATGTGCCAGAAAATAGACCTAAATGCTTTTTTGATTTTTAGAAATAGCATTCTGACCCTTCCATTTACATGAATGTTGATATTTTAAATGAATACACTTAGTATAAGATTAGATTAGACAGCTTTATTAATCCCCAGTGGGGATAAAGCTTCTGCCTATAGCATGCTGGGATAGGCTCCAGCCTCTCCTGAGTAGGATAAGTGGTAATGGAAAATGAATGAATGAGTGAATGAATGAAAATAAAAAAGCATTAAGATATAAATCACTGTTCCAAAAATATGTATCTTGATAAAATACACACTTTACTCTTCACACCATTATTTTGCCATAAATGGGTCAAAAGGGACATAAACATGCAGACACAGACACACACACATACACACACACAGAGCAGGGCGTGGAGGCATTTTGAAATTCTGCCGTTGTTGGGTAAGTGAGCAGCAGTCAAGGTTAGCGGTCCTGTCTCGGATGGATTGTTTTGGCGGCGAGAGGCTGCTGACTGATGGAACAAGGCCTGATGTTCAAACGCAACACATTTTCACTGTAAATTACCTTCTGTTCACCCAGAGGGAGACCTAAACCTTCGCCGGCGTGTCAGCGGGCCGAGCGATCCACGACTCGCAGCTCGGGAAGGCTTCCTTTGAAATCGATGGCCTCGTGTTGGCGCTTTGCTGGCATTGTGTTTGCGTTGTGCCGCGGCCAATGGAAGCATCTAAGCTCACAAATCAATGCGCTGTCACCGACAGACACCTCCATTCACTCTCCATTGAAATTACAATAAATGAAACTGATATTGATTGTTTTCTGGTGCACTTATTCACACTCAAATAAAAATGAATGGCAGGCTGTTGACTAAAAGAGCCCTTTTCAAAGTGGCAAACATCCTCCAAAAAAGCAGATGATTACACTTTGTGTCTGCATTGTAGCTGATTTCAACTTGGCTTTTCTGTACGTTGCTGAAAAAAAACAACAGACATATTTCTGCATATTGATGAATCTGGTGCAGATGCTTCACTAAATGAAATATGGAGACCCCCTGCTGACAGCGTTACAACATGATGCATGCACTAGGATTTCACAGCTATGGTCTGTTCAATTTGGACCTCGATCCACAGGCAACATGTTAACAACTAGCAGCCTCATTAATGGAGTTAATTGTTAGATGAATTTACATGCCATCAACGGGTTTAATGGAGTATGAAATGCAAGTGAGCCAGCGACGTCTCTCATAATGACATCAGTTTTGACAACATCTATCATACAGGCTTCCTTTTGCACGAAAGCAGCGCAGGTGAATTCTATTTCTGGGATCTCATCAGTGTTCCAGGCCGGGCTAATTATCATTCCGGTTTGTACTTACTCGAAAGGTTTCTGAAATGCCTTGGAAATGTCTAGACTGGTTGCCTCCAGCTAATGTGGCGATGGAAGTGCGGCTTGCCCCCTCGTTTCCAGCCAGCCTGCTGTAATTGCGTTTAGGCCTTGGGAGTGTTACTTTTTTGTGCAGATTGCAGTGCCGGTCATGTCCGGCCTCCCCTGCTGCTCGTAGCCACAGCATCAAAACGCCACTCTGATTGGGTTTGTAGCACCTTGGGGTTGACAGCCAGGGGAAAAAGAAAAAAGGCTAATGGACTGTCGGAAAAACAGCAAAATAAGAGAACTGCAAAGAGCTGAAATATCGTTTGCAGAATAGGCTGTATTGTGTTTTCTTGATGGGTGCCTTTTGACAGCTGAGCAGTTCTGTCAGTCAAAGTGAAAATCATAACTGATAGGCAATTTATGACTCATAACAGTTTGGATTCATATCATGACTTAGCAATTAACCTAGCTTGCACTCATGTAAGGTGAGATCAGTATCATCTTTTAAATCACTTCTTAAAACTTCTTCTGTTGACCTGCTTTCATTCTATTATGTTTATGAATAAATTATTGTTACTCTCTATTTTTATCCTTTAATATGTGGCAGTTTCTTTTTTCTCTTGCACTAAAATTAATAATTTTTGCTTTTGTTCATTACAGCTTTGCACACTTGCACACTCCAAACAGAGATTATTATTTTATTATTGTATCAGTAGTTGCACTCAAAAGACAGCACTGCATGGGCAGATCCCATGCAGATCCCATCTCACTTGTCAGTATTTAGGCTACCAGGAGCATTCAGCAGATGTCACCTTGTATATTCAGATGACCTAAAGTGGATGTGGCTGGCCCAAAAAGCAATGAATTTAACCTCTGGTATTCATCTTATTTAAATGGAAGATTAATTAATTTAGTTTATCAAGGAGTTTAAAACGACAATCAATCCCTTGCATATTTAGTGTTTTAATTGACCAGATGTAATCCAATGGTAATGAAATCAAAAGGAAATGAAAAAGTAAACACGTCAATGTAAGAAAGACACAGCGACTCAGACTCAATAACAGTCAGAACAATAAGCTTTTATTATAGTAATATTCCAGTTAACACCTGCTCACACAATGTGCCTTGAACCTGAAACTATTTACAGACTACTACAGTGTGCTGCGGCTCACAGTTCCCGTGTTGAAGGCAAATCCACCAGACTGGGAGGTTCAAAGTTAGAGACACCGTGAACTTAGACGCTAGCAGAGTCTCACTGGGCACAACGGGGCTCAGCAGCTCTTCTCATTACAGACAGGAGACAGATGTGATTTGGATTTACACTTTGGATGCATTTAGTGGAGACAGACTGGTACTGAACTGGTACCCTGACTGAACTTCCAGTTATCGACTGAAGAAGAAACCAACATGAGAGATCAGGCAGTCACAAGGGTCTGTTAGGAGCATCATTCCACAGCCTTTTCCCATCATCCTCCATTCCACTGTGGAGCGAAATGGACGCTCGGGATATATCAAAGCCCCTATAGAAACTGTAATGATCTGACTGGGACAGGATAACTGCAGGTTTACAGGAATCAGGAGAAGAGGCTGGGGAAACAAAGGCTGCACTATATCCCAATCACAACACTGTAATGGCATGTTCATATTGGTAACGTCTCTCTATTGCCACAAGATTCTGTGTTATAAACAGCCTGATTTTTATAAACAGCTTCTTGGCAAGCATTCTAGGAGGAGCTTGGCCCAGGAATTAAATGTGGACAAATTGAGGAATGAACACAAATCTGGACAAATTAAGGAAGTTAATCTTCCCTTAAGTATACCATTTCATCATCAAGAAGAGTAATGATCATGGAAGGAAGGAAGATAAAGAGGCTAAACTATAAGCCGCCAGCCTATATGGAGGCTATAGGTTCGTTTGCATCTGTGCTTCTAATACCTTAAAGGAGACTGCAGAAAAGACTGGATGAGCTGATCAGAGAGGACCGACTTTTTTTTTTTTTCCTGTTTGTGTTAGCATGGGAAGCTGGTCCAATCAATAGCGCTGAGTCCGTAGACGACTCCCAGATGAGCCTCACTAGTCTACAATGCTGCAAAAATTCAAGTATTTTGATCAAACACTCTTGCAAAGCAAAGTACAATTCCTCCTATTTCAGGAAAAGCAGCAGGTACACACTGTCGGCTGGTTATAATTCAGGAAAAGGAGAGGGCAGCAACATTCAAGTCAATTCTCAAGTAATAATAATTGTTGTCCTTTCCTAGTGAGTAGGCTAATGTTATCAATACATTCAGGTTGGCTGTGTAGTCGTACTGTTTTTGCAATCTATGTACTGGTTATACCTCTATTTCAACTAAAGTACTTCAATATATTTCTATTTAGAAAAATGTGTTGCACAAATCCCATTACTTAAAATGCTTGCGGTTGTTGATAAAGATAAGTCCCAGTTTAACTAATTAACATTCAACCAGATAATTCATCAAAAAAATAACTTTCATCAAAATACATTATACAGTAATTATACTAAAAAATAAAAATATCATACACTGGCTACAAAAACAAATCGAGGTGTTGACCATTTCACGGTACTGATCATCTGCTGATTTAGACTGATTAAGACAGAAAATCAAATCAGTGAACGCTGAACTTCCCAGCACAGTTTATAACAATACATTAGACTACAACTGTTAAATCAATAGATATATAGTATGCACTTGCTGAGTCCATTTCTATTGTACAATAGCTGTCCTACTCATGAGTATAGCCGACGAAAACCACCAGGAGAAAAGACTGCATGAAAAAAAACATTCCCATTTGCCATATTCAAGTCCCAAACACTTTCAAACTGTCGGTAATTTTCCACCCTACAGGGCACAAACTGGAGCTACGTGAACTGCGGCCCACTTGTCCAGTCCAGCAATAGAAAGGAAAGCAGTGGACGGAGGACTGCTCCATACTAGTGCATATTCATGTTTTCATGGTGCAAATAGGAACAACGATAACCAGGATCACAGTGCAGGTCGCGGCTGCAATCAGCGCTCCGATCTTACACACTTTGGCCCTGCGGAACTCCGCCTCTTTCCTCTTGAGCAGGGAATCGTAGCCTGGAGTGTAGATGTCCTCCATCCAGTACTCCAGGTTGTTGGGGTTTAGGGACTCCTGGGTCTGAGGAGACAAAGAGCAGTTTAGGGGTTAGAGCTTTTACATTTGCTGTTCCAAACTGTTTGGTAGGTCCTTCATTGGAAAAATCCTCTGCTGCACATGAAGGGATGAATATTGTGTTTTGATTGCAAAGAGCAGGAGAAGATAGCCAGATAGCCACCATGTCTGAACAGACAAAGAAAAGAGCGCCGCCTACAGAAACTCAAACTCCATCAACAGAAAATCCCGGGAAAAAACAGTGCTGGACACGCTGTTTGATTGACAGATGATCTCTCGGAAATAAAATTTAGAAACACCACAGGAAAGACCACCAAAATACAGGAACCCCATAATATCATTTATCGCATGAAAGAGTGATTTAATGCGAAATTGTGTTAAATTATTTAAATGTGAGTCTAGAACAGCTGACATGAATACTGCTAGCTGCATGTATTTTTTCAAACCTTGCGTCTCTATCTCTATCTAGGACTTTTCTATACAGTCAATTGCCTGGGCTAAGCGGCCCTCCATCCAAGCCAATTAACGGTACCATTTTATTCTTTAGGCGGAGAGTGGGAGAAAATTCCACTGGAGTCTGGCTGTGATGAAAACTCAGGTATAGATACAGCAAGAGTCCATTGATAACCGCAAGAAAGAGGCTCTGCCATAGCCCGATTGATTTTGTTTTTCTCCTCTGCTCTGTAATGGCTTTGGTGAGTACACTTTGGGAGAGGCTTTCTTCATAGATGGGACTCCGAGTAAAAGCATATTGATATTTTAACTGATTCTCACATTACAAAGACGGTGTTTGGAACTGACAGGGAGAGAGAGAAAGCGCGCGTAAGTGAAAGAGGCAGATGTGAGAGGACTATAAAAACCGAGAATTAAGCTTGAAAGAGCGATTCTGCGAGACTGTCCCAGCAGCCCTCATTACAGCCCCTTCAACTGCTCCTCCTGTCACAATCATTGCTGTTGTTGATGACAGGCGAAGCGCAGAAGACTTTGTCCAAATTTGCATTCATCCCATAAAACTGTGCTTTCCACACCTCGACGGCCCCACATGGCAGCGAGGGGTACGGGTTTGAATCTTGAGGACTTCAATGCTGAGAAATCCTATAATGTGACATCAGTAAACTGCGCACAGCATGATCATGTTTACCAGCCCAGCCTGTCTGAAATGCTTCCTATCAAAAGACGCCAAACAGATGAGAGGCAGAAAAGCATCTAATGTTGGTGAGTCTCATTCATTGCTGTTGTCTGGAGTTTAAATACTTCCACTTTTTGTGTGGAGAAGATTTCCTGCCCGGTAAATACATCTGACACTTAAATTTGGGGAACCTGGGTGAATTTGTGAAGCTGGGACGCCGTTCTCTGTTACAGCCCGTCTTTGTGATTTAAGCTGCTAAGAAGGGTGCATTTTTTACATCTTGCCTATAGTGCAGCTTTAATTTGTCTGGATGTGTTTGCTTTGCCTGTTTCTTCCAGTTATTTTCCACCGCTCTGTCCTTTGTGACACTCATTCATCAAAACATAATATGCTGTAGCTGCAGAGCCAAGGCAAGCAGGGACACAGCATGTTGCAACAAACACCACGTGCACCCTTCCTCTATGCTGAAGTCCTTGCCTTCGGGCATGTGGTTTCCGATTTGGAGCTTTATGTATAGTGAGGGTCAAGTGGTCCCATCTGTATGCAGCAGCAGCAGCAGCTAGCCAGAGTATAGCCTACATCCTGCAGACCCACTGACCTACAGGGAAAACTACCCACTAACACAGTTTACACATACTATTTCTATGCTCCTGGAGAGACCCAATTAAATATGTGAACAAATCTGGAAATTGTAATGCCACCCAGAGAACAAGCAGCAGTGAACTGAGGGCTGTTTTTTACTGTAATTTTAATTTTATTTTGATCTGTTTGTGTATTTTATGTTGGCTATTGTGAAGCACTTTGTTACCTGTATTGAAAACTGCTACACAAATAAAGTTATTATTATTTTTATTTTTTTTATTATTATTATTATTAAAGTTTTGGAGTCAGAATATGTACATTTACATACAAAAGGCCTAAATTTCATAGCAGTTAGCTCTGGGGTTTCTATTTTGAAAGCACTGTCAAAAGTTGTTAATGGCTTTGGGGAAGAATTCATATCAGTACAAATGGGTTCTCGTTTAAGTTAGGTACTCATGTAGGGTTGAAAGTTAAAAGGCCTTTAATTAAAGACATAAAACACCTCTGCAAAAAGGCCCATATGCCTTCAGCTGGGTGCTGGAAAACAGCCGTACCACAGGAACACGTTTGAGCTTTCTTTCTAGTTCACCTCATGGCCTTCAAAAGCACAAGTGGTTGTTTGGGGATACCTGAGGCACTCCAGGTATTTTTTCTCCTTCCTTTCAAAGGGGAAATAAATATATCTTTTTATGGTCTTGTCACACAAAATAACCGCAATATACCTGCAAGGGGCTGCTCTGTTTTGGAGCCAAAACTTAATTTGTCTCACAAGACACTCCCTCACAACCTTCCACCACAACCTACTGACACTGTCAACAACTCAGTGATGCAGGGCGCTTCAACTAGAGAGCAACCTCCGAAAAAAGGTTCATTCTCCATTAATGAAATCAAATAACAAAGCAGATGTGCATTTCAAATACACATGGTACATTGTGTAAATAAGACAGCTTCAGAGTTGCTGTAAGGTTTGTTTTATCAATTTGATGGAGTTCGGCTAATGACTCCTGTAGACTTCAAGTCTTTATGCTAAGCTAACACAAAATGCTACCCAAAGGAACCAAACCAGTGGACATACAGAGGTGAAAATGGTATCGAACATCTTGTGTCAGTCTGGGTACGTTGGAAAAAGGGTACTTTGCCCAAAATGTTGGAATATTCCTTTAAGCTTCAAGCTGGATTTGACCTCTAAAACGACCCTGCTACATGGCTCTCTGCGGCTCCGCTTCCACTTATCCCTGAAATGCTCCCAGACATAAACACGGACAGCCAGGGCAACAATCGATGCTGGGCCGACTGTAATCCCTGTCCACGTGAGCGCCTGTTTCCCATGGAGTCCCTGGGAGAAGCATGGGGGCCGTTTGACTGAGACTTGTCACACTGTTCACCGCTGCCTCCAGATACCACTGTCTGCCTGAGAGCCTTGTAAACTGGAGGCTGGAGGACGAAGCAGGGCTGTTTCATTGATTGCACTGCTAGGAAAAGTGAAAATAAATGATAGGGTTTAATAGTGCCTTTAGGTTTGGAGAGAGAGACAGAGAAAGGGAGCGGGGGAGAGAGAATGAAAAGCTCTTCAATACATATAGCAGTGTAATTATCACTTGTCTGCTGTCAAGGCTATAAACTGTTTACTGCAGACTAAGAGACATTTTGTTGTTAAATGTGTTCAAGAGGAGAAATTCAGGACTAAATGGGAAGTCAGAAATTCAGTTTGTAAATCATAATCTCTGCACATTCCAGCAGTCTAGCTTGGATACGCCAGAGGAGAAATATGGATGCTGGTGAGATTTAACATTAGATAGCCGTTTAGCACATAATTTGAACTTTATCTGTAAGTGCACCTTAATAATTCAAAGCCTAATCGAATAAATAAAAAGTACTGAGATGCTGATAATCAAACTGAAGTGTATTTTGAGAATTACAATGTTAAAAGTGATGCCGTGTTGCATTTAGAGTACGTCATGTCTGTGGGACATCAGATAACTGCAATTCAGAAAGTTCAGAGAGAGAAATATTACCCAAGTGTCCTCCTCCGAACTTAAAGGGATGTTACACTGCATGACTTGCCGACATCCCTGGAATGCAATAAAGCCTAATATTGTCCTGTAATTGTTATTATTATCATTATTATTATTATTTGATGAATACAATTTGGGGGGAAAAGAGCAAATACTTAATTTAAGTAATTTTTTATCATGAAAATAGTCGAATTGAAAGATTTTGGACATCAGGGGGAAAAAAGAGCTGGGAAAAAAAAATCAGCTGCCAGCTTTGGTGCAACAATATCAGTATCTGCTTTCAAACACACATATCGGTCAAACCCTTGTCTCAGTGTTTGTTGTTGATTTAGCATGTGCACTGACTCATCCAGTTCCCTCTCCTCTGCTCCTCTTGTGCTGCACACAGACGGCCTCCCAGCCCGGTCCCTTCTACCCTGATGAGACGGTAATCCGGTCTGCTTGGAAGAAGCTCACAGCCAAGGTTAATGCTGTCGCTCCCCTCTCGGAAAACTCTCCAAATTGATCATCAGAAAATTAGAAATCGATGATTTTGAAGGTGACCTGACAGGTCAGCCGGGGTTCCTGAGGAGTTGGACTTGTGTCTATCACTGGCTCAGCTCCAAGCTAATTAGATCAGTGTGAATTTTGTAAAGCAAGTGCACCTAGGTGGGTGCTTTGTCTTTTAAATGGACAAGCAGCATAATGGAGTTTTGAACACCACATCTAAGCATACAGTCCAGTCTTTCAAAGTCTCATTTACTGTTGCCAGCAGTGATTTTGCCTTAAATAAAAAGAAGAGCAATCTGTGACCTCCACTTAGTGATCGTCATATGGTAAACAACCACAAAAATCAGTTATATTTTCAGAAAAGCTTAAGTTCATGCCTTTTTCCTACTTAGACTAATTAAGACTAATCTAAATCAGTTTGATATCAGGATATTATGTCTGTTTTGGCCTGAGATACATTTTTAAAACGGTGAGGTTAGGCACGCATTATTGAAAAGCTCCATAATCTAAATGTTAAATATGTCAGTGTGATGCCTAATTAGCCTCAGTTCAGTGTAATCAACACGGCCGCTGCAGTCAATCAGAGGACAGGTTCAGTTGGAAGTCATTACACCAACACACAACAAAGTCTCGTTTCATATGACACATAAAATTAGTCCTTTGAATAGAAAACCCATTGGTCTCTAATTGGCTCATTTATTGTGCGTTGTTGTTGCTCTGCTGTTTTGAACTTCATGTTATTGCACAGCAGTATAGTTCAGCAGTGACGCACAGTGACTTCATAACTTCCCTGTTTGCTGAGCTATTTACAGCAACCTGCAATTTAACTTTTCAGGTGACGCGTCCCCCTCTCTCACTCTGCCTTCCTTCCCCTTTCAATCTGTCTCTCTGCTCTCTCTCTCTCTCTCTTTGTATCTCTCAGTTCTCTGATTATTAGATAGCTTCTCCTTTTATGTGTATGTTCCGGTGTGTAAAAGTGTGCATAAGTGGCCATATGGCTTTGTCTTTTCATTGAAGGAAAAATCCCCCCTTAGATCCTCTTATATTATTTGTATCATCAGTGTTTAATGTTTTACGCATTCCAATAGATGTTTAATGATGAGGTGTTGCCATTTACTATTTTTTTGTTGTTGTTTCCCACAATCTGCCTTGTCTACATCTACTCCAGTTAATGAGTTCCAACATTTCCAGTTTACTGTTGATGTTTGAGATAGATTTTAAAAAAATGCTAAAAATGGTCTCTAAAAGCCTTTTTCCCAGTTTGTTGAGTAGATATGATTGCAGTCTTGCAGGAATTAACGGCAGCCATAAAGATATTTGAAAAAGCGACCATGAGTCAATAGCATCCAACATACAGCCAGAGGTACGTTACAGAGACAGAATTGATCTCTTTTGTGCTAACGATCAATAATTTGGCTCTCTCAACACTGTACAGGGTGGCTTCATTCCCATGGCGCCTGTAGGGTCTTAGGCAAACATACAAGACAAAAAACACACATGGTGAGAAGCTTTTTCTCTGTGAAGCCCTGGAGATCAGACCTGTGAGAGTCAATATTAACATGGCAAAGTGAAGGGTGGAGGGGAGGGGTAGGGAAGGTATCAGTCCATTAGCACAGTGGATGTAGTCCCCTGTGATGTAGCGGCAAATAAAAAGGTGGTAAACTCTGATAAGGATGAGGACAATAAGAATGCATCAAAACAGACATAACCAAGTAGTACATGCAGTGTTTGTAACACCTAAAAGTTAAGAGACAGTTAGACATGGTTCACGCCTGTTCCCGTCTTTTTAGTCCCGTACCTGCAGGTCCAGAGCTGTGAGCTGCTTGCCCTTCTCTCCTGAGTTGCGCTTGTATTCCTCGATGGTCCAGGAGGGCTGGCTGCGCTTGCCGTCGGACAGGCCGGCCAGCCTCAGGTCGGTGTACAGGGGGCTGCCCTTCATGTGGGCCTTGACGGAGGGAGGGTAGGGGTGCGGCGAGAAAACCTGCTCGATAAGGTAAGAGTCCTTGGGCGGCTTGGGGGG
>OMLF01029810.1:45988-64295 GCA_900302615.1 Holocentrus rufus
ATAACAGAAGTAGCATTAATAGGAAAATATAGATGAATAAGGAGGAGAGGAGCAAATTAACACAGCAAATTATCCATATTAAAAAAATAAATCTGTATCTTTTATCTGACCTCACTAAATTTAATTCAATTAAAGTTAAATTGGCCATTTTTGAAAGAAAAATGAATGAAGTCTTTAGGGTAAACAAGCACTCATTAGGTGAAAGAGTGAGTGCAGGCAGTTCCATTGCAGTATATGGAAGTCCCCTCTTTGATAGGTAGACATCGCTCAAGGATCCAAGTCCCCTCTTGGCAACTTCTTTAAAAAAATTTTAAAAAGTACATTTGCAGTAATATTATGGTAAAAGGCCTCAAAAGTAAATTTTCTATTCTATTTTTGTTTTGTCAAAATGACCAGAAACACAGGTCCACTCTTGGTCAATGTAGGATGATAGTCCCCTGTTAGTAATATAGACGTGTATGTGTGTGTGTGTGTGTGTGTGTGTGTTGATAAGGACAACTAAAGTGGCTTTCAAGTGACAATCAGCATTCAGCGCTAATTGGATGGCTATATATAGAAGGCTTTAGGGAGATTAAAGTGTGGTAGCTTGGCATAGAAGAATATATCTGGACTCATGAGCCGTCATCACTGTCACTTATAGTTTCCGTCCATGTAAACCTGCCTCAGCTCCAACTACTACTGACCAAGCCAAGCTTAGCGGTCTGTGTTGCTGGCATCGATCAGAATGGATCCACCCTTCATTTGAACAAGAGCTGTTCTGGATGTGAGTGGGCATCATTGAGCTGGCTTTGAGTCTGAGGGTTTTCACACCGAGTTGTTTTTAGGGTGGTTAATTCGGGCCCTGGAGCTGCTTCCCTCGTACTTTGGCTGGCCCGGTCAGATCAGAACACTGCATTTACATTGTGGTTTCCAAATCGATCATAGTTAAGCCTTTTTCCAAACCAACCCTGGGTATTTGTTTGGAGGGAGAAAGCACTCCAGGGTTTGAAAGAACTGATCTAAACAAAGTGTGAAGATGCCTTGAAGATTCTGAAGGTAACTTTTTTCTTCACAGTTTTGACACATCACCATTATACACAGAGGGTCTGAGCCAAACTGTAAAAGAATCTGGGAAGAAAACAATCTGAGATTACCGCCCCAGGTGTAATCTCAGATTACTACCTCAGTGCCAATCATGTCTTGTGCACATGCACCGTGCACTGCTGCTGTGCATGCTCACTTCAAACAAACTTAGCTTAACCTATTGGAGCTGCAGTACTTTAGCTATGTTAGCTTAATTTACTGTAGCTACAGAATGGCAGAGAAGGGAGTCAGATCTTGAATTCCTATTCCCCATTACATCGGCATCGGCCAGCCACACGCACAATTGGTGCGTTGGGATGGACTTGGAGGAGGTCCTGAATCTCAAGTGAGAGGGGTGGCAAAGCTGTTTGAGCTAAAAATTTCAATGATATTTTTGCCACTCTATAAAGTTAACTACACAAGCTTTACAGAAAAGTAAAGATAACAATAATAGCAATCTTAGCCTGTCAATGGCAAAAACAAGCACTTTTAACGGACATACTTTGATGTGGACAAATTTCCCCATTGGATTACACTGCAGCTGTTTTGTGGTTGTCAATTATAGTGTTCTTATTCAATAATGGACTGATTCCAAAAACTTTTGTTCCTATTAATCATTTAGACTCAAAAAGATGGGGAAATAGGGCCCAGGTTTAAAAATACCAGAATTTCCCTTTAAGTTCATGTCAATTGTCAAAGTTGTCCCTTTTCCAGATAAAATTATTTCTGGTGGTGTCTGCATGCAGTCAACATAATGTAGCTGCTTTCCACTGAGTCATATTCTCTACAAAGAACAGTAGTCAACCCCACAAACTTTATTACCATATCCATGTCTAATATTTAGTGCATCTTTGATAGCCAAGACAGCTATTAGTGTCAAGCTACTTTATACACCATCACAATTCATCAAACTACATAGACAGAACTACATGGGCTGTGAAAACACACTAAATGATCCTAGTGTTGTCCTTTATGAGAGGTTTATGAAAAGGGCTTTCACACATATGTTTTGAATACAAACCGTAATTTGTATTCTAATTGTGCTTTTTTTTTATAGCAGCGCTAGAAAATTAGGGATTATTACTGTGCCATTACAGTTTTTACTGTGCACAAAGATGGAATCTGATGATGCATGAGTAAAATGTCTCGAACAAAAGCAGTTTTGGGTTTTGTCCTACAGCCTCCTATAGTGCAAATAAGAAAAGGTTTTGCCTTTCAGGGGCTAGAAACCCCATTTGGCACAATTTTTGGCACATTTGGAGAGTCCGTCTGGGCATATTCTTACTAAAAGCTTTGTAAAATGGGTATTCTTTCTTATTTTTAAAAAAAACATTTGATACAGCTATTGTCAGGGAGTTGTAGAACAGGTTCAGTTGCATTATTTTAAATGCAATTATTGTTAACATTGTTTTATTCACCTTTGGGGAAATTAATTTTCCCTCTGTTCCATCCACTTTTACTTTGGCATGGTAATAGCGACAAGCTTACTTACACTAGATTTAGTTCCCAAAAATTCCTATCTATCTATACATGTCAAGATCATGCATATGGGTCTAATGGCTGTAGAGTTATTCTAGATTTACTCTGGTATGTCATTTCAGGCGAGGATACCCCAAAAAAGACCTACAGATCAATGGGTTAAAGCAGTTATTTTAAACTCTGAAGCAGTGTGCATTATGGGTTAAACAGTCCTCTCCTGCATCCAATTTCTGACTAATGAGGGAAATGACTTCTCCCTCATCATTTATCTTGATAAATGATGGCTTGCTTGAAATTTTGCTGTGTTAAACATAGCAGAGCTAATAAGTAAATTTAACAAGGTAAAAACTTGGCGCCTGATTTAGAGCAGGGCAGACAAGGCATACTGTAGGCTTGAAAACGCCCTAAATAGCACGCTCATTTTGATGATACAGCTGGTGGGATTGTTGATGCTCCAGCCCATTGGCAGAGGACGCAGCTGCAACAGCTGAGTCCCAGCCGTCTTTATTCAGGACAGATTCTATTTTCACCGTCTTCTTCTTCCTCCACCCTGATGTTGGTGCGAGCGTATAAAAAAACATGAATGTCAGTCAACGAGATGAGGGAGCGCTGATATCATAGAATGAGGTGCAATATGGCAGGTTCCCAGTTTCCCCAACACTTGTCTCTCTGAGTTGCGGAGGTAAGCTTGGCTGCCATCTGACTGTCAGTCCAGACATAAGAAGAATGGAGGGAGCAGAGGAGAGAGGGCGGATATGGATGAGAAAGTTCGATTTGCAACTGATTTGACAGAAGTGTGATTTTTGTATCACATGGGTTGCCCTGGTGATGTGACACGGGTCACTGCAATCATGTCAGCGCTGTTTATGGGCTCAAACATTGTACAAAAGGGCAGAGAACCAAATTTTTTATGAATATTACCGATACTTTTTTAAAGGGATCAAATGAGTAGCACTTGAGTATCCAAGTATTGATCTCGCAGTATCGATCTGCCCATCCCTAATGGAAACAAACAAAATCAAAAGAAGCAGGATGGGTGTAAGAGCAGAAAAAGTTAAGGAATTTCTGGAAAGAAAGAAAAAGGCACAACACATCCTCATATCTAAACATCAGAATAGGTTCGCCACTCACTCCCAAAATGACATATATGAGTGTTTTCAGATATAACAGTGTAGCGCCTCTACAGGACGGATGGGGAACAGTCACAACCGAGCAACTACAGACTGTGCTGTCTCTAAAAGCCACAACACACATGCACAAAGACAACTCTCAAAACGTTGCATTTAAGCTCCAAAACTACTTTGTTATCTTCAGGAAACATGCAGAATAGAACACAACGCCACTGAAAATGAAACACGGGAAATTCCCATGTTTTGTTGACCCATCCACCACCACAACCACCACCTAAGAGGGCGCTCTGAAAGAGAAGAGGATGCATTTCTTACTGTGTCTTACCCCATTTACTATTCTTTTTTATTTTATTTTCTGCTGTTTCCTATCATTCCGTCCCCACTGCAATGACCCGGCATCCCTACAGGGATCATTAAAGTTTCATATTCTGTTTTCTCCAGATGACTGAGCAGGTAGTGTTTGGTGTCTTGCTCAAGGACACTTCAACACGACAGACAACAGCTGCCTTGGCTTTAAACTGTTACCTTTCCGTCTGGCCACCAGCCCATCATGCTGCTGTCAGCACTTAGCAACTTTGTAAATGTCACAAAAAATAACTGTTTCACTTTGCTATCAAATCAGTTTAATCTGTAAAGGCGAAATAAATATCTTGAGTTTTACCATAGAACTTATGCAGACCCTGAGGATCACATTATAAAGTTTAAAGGAGCAAACCCATCATACACAGACTGCCCACGTATTGTGAATACTAACATACTGCTGTGTAGGTAAACACACTCTTCTTTGTTCCCCTGCATAATTCCCCTTAACATTTGGCATAATATTTTGGCAATGAGAAACACGGATAAGGTACTTGGGATATTCTGATATTATCCATGACACGTTATCCTGTTTACTGTTGTGGTCTGCGCCAGTGTTATTTTGCATGGTGTCATCGTTATTTGGTTAAAAAACAAGACAGTAAGCCTTGTTAATTCCAAGTTGCCTCGGGTCCTTTCACTTCTGGCACAAAGATGAAAACTGAATTGTGCCTTTATATGATGGCACACAAACAGAAACTCTGATAATTGGTGGGCACATGGATGCTGGAATATTGGAGAGTGAGAAGCGTATCCCCCAAAAGACCTTAACTGAGAAATGAGACAATATTTGGAATAGTGCACATATGCAAATGTGGCCAATTATTTATGTACCCACATATTCAGATCCAGGTTACTGGAGTGTGCTGTTTTTGTGTTGGTGCGTCTAAACATCATATCTAGGACTGGGACAATATACTTATCTCCTGATTCAGTACTATCAAGATACTTAGGTGCCGATTCCATAAGTACTGCCATTCTTAAGTATTGCAATTCTTATTATGATTGAACATTATGATTTATTGCTATTTTTGTTTGCTGTTTTAATTCCAGACCATGGGAAAAAGTTTAATCACACACTTCTACAGACTGTGTATCATGAGTTATATTTCCAATGCAATGCACATCACATGTCGGTCAGTCTTTTATTTCAGCAGCATCATTGCTATGTTGCATATGAAAGTGGTAAATAAAATGCACATGTATAGCAGAATGAATTAAAAATATCTACTTTTTGAAGTGAACTGCTACATTTATCTGCTCGCAATACTTGAGTGAATTGATTTCTCCCCCCCACCACATCCCATGAAAAAAAAATACAAATAGTTAAATCTTTACCCTGGTTTTGAAAAACCCAAATAAAATTGCTTGGATGTGCCAATATTAGCCTGGATCCTGGGATACATAAACACCATATCCAGGTTTAAGTCATTTATTGCAGTTTCTTCAAAGGTAACGCTTAAAAGAATTACAATTATTCGCAGATGTGCAAGGGCACAGGGAAATCAAAAAGCAGGAAACTAAATGTACATGCAAACCCTGTATCCTGAACAAGACTCACGCATTAGCATCCAGGATACTGTGTGCATGCAAACACACTCGACTTCGGCTGTGTACCAGGCTGTCTGAGCTTCAAAGACTACTGATCTGCAAAGTTGACCTTCACTGGCTCTGTACTTTATCACTAAACTGAAAACCCTATGTATATACATGAGTGCCAATGCCACTGCAGTGCTGCAGTACAACGTAGCAGCCACATGTCGTACTCCAAGTTATCATCATGTCCCAAATGTTCAAGTTGAACAGTTTTGATGTTTTCAAAAGCATCTGCAATATGTGGCTGTAAGCAGCTAAACATCACTGATGAGAGGTTTGAATAAATAAAAATACAATGCATCCTCATTGTGTCTTCTGCAGTAAAATTCAGTTCCAACCACATATTTTGTATTTAAATCTTAGAGGCGCAAAGGAACAAAAAGTAAAATATACATTGTAGCTCTCACGATAGAGGAGACAGAAAAAATAGGGGCATAGAGATAGAGGAAGAGGGAGTCTGGCTGCCCTCCATCTTGGCAGCCCTCCAACACTGGGTGAGGAGAGTAAAAAAAAAAAAAAAAAAAAAAAGACGGCTGACAATGAGAGTGCAGAGAACCAGATAGATAGTGATGGAAGAATTCTACTGTATAAGCGTGAGGTTAAATAATAATGGCCATGATTGAAGTCGGGGACATAATGATGTTTTAAACTGTCTGAGGGCTTTTACTCATCTTGGCACTGGGAAATAATGGCTGTGACTGAAGCTGATGACATAATCAGGAGGGAAATAAGGTCTTACATACTCGCTTCCTGGATGCCGTCCAATCAAGAAAATGGCCTGAGAGCTACTTATGTGCTGAGTGTGCACAAAGTCATATGGGGTTGACTGGGGCGCCATTAAAAGTATTCAATCCACACCTCTGGTCACTCAGTAGCCACCTATCATACATGACTTGACTGATGCTAGTGGTATTATGAAGCACTAAGCCTCACTTGTCTGAGGTGCTGTAAATTAAAGCTGCACTAGGCAACTTCACACTTTAGTGGCCCCAAGTGGCAGATAAAAGATTTGATTTTTTTTTTTTTTTTGAAAGTTTGAAGGACTTAATTACGTAGAAATCCTGTAAGGTGAGGCCTAGGAGGACTAAATGTCTTTTTGTTACCATGTGTTAACACTTGAAGCAACAAAACCAAGATATCAGTGGAAGTCCTTGCATTTCCTATAGAGCTTACAGCCCAGGGCCGAAGTGTGGGCTGTCAACTTGTTAGCTGAGACAAGTCAGCCAAGGCTGAACTTGTCATTCAAGGTTTCCCACTTCTCTACAACTTTTATTTGAGGAATGGTTCCATCCATTTTTGAGTTAACAGTGAGCTCTGAAGTGAAAAAATTGAGTTTTTTTTTCTTTTTTGACCTGGCACAGTAACCTTATCTCACAAATTCATGTTTTTTTGACTTGTGAAACCATCTGCTCACACTCCAATGGAAGCATTATTGGAAGCCACAAAACAGCCAGACCAATCAATGGGCGTCATTTATCAAAGTGGCATAAGATCAAATCTGAGCGTAAAACGGTCGTATGCTCACTTCACGATCGGTATTTATCAATTTCATCTTAGGTGCAGAGGTGAGATCAAATTCGCATCGGGTCAAGAGAGTGTGTAGATTTGGATGCAACATTTCGACGAGCCAGAAAAATGCTTGATTTAGAAATAAAGAGGAATCCTCTCACTTAGTGTGATCAACACACTGTTATAAATATTCCACTACTAGGACAGCACTGATGGTTTTTTGATGATGGGCAGAAACCCTGATGTAGTGTTATTCCTGAAGGATTTATAGGCCTAGTACTTGCGTATATGATTGTGCATGATCTTTCAAAGCAGCATATGTTTATTCTAGTTTGGTCAGAGTTTTCATGCGTTAATACTATCCTGTAATAGGCCTACTGTATAGCTTACTCAACACAACACACCTTACAACGTGCAGCAGTAGGCCATGAATAGGAGTATCCAGATTATACCACCCCTCCCCACACACACACAACCTCTGCCACACACACACACACACACACAGACACATACACACAAGCATTTGCACACAAGTGCAAATGCCAAAGTACTCCTATGACTAAAAGCCTGCATGCTGAATCCTTCTATTTATTGGCGATGAATCATTACATGGCTGCATAATTTAGGGGTCATTTTGTGTAAATAAAATGTAAATGACATTTACATGACAAATTAGGGTGTGTCATATGTAGATGACATGTTAATAAGGGACTGGCGTGACACGGCCTGGTTTCACAGCTGGCACTGATTGATCCATTTACAATCAGATCACCACTTTGAAGAGGTGGGACTGTTTGATAAATCACTCATGAAGGAGTTCTTATGTGTTTCCTAATGCTCAAATCTGCACTCCTTTCTACGCAACTTTAATAAATAAGGCCCAATGTCCTTTGACGATCTACAAGTGTGGCTTGGGTAAACAAGAAGCTACAGTGCACTGAATTAGGAAATCGAACAACAGGATATCAATATAAATTTTCCTTACAAAACACAAGAATCATGTACCAACACTAACAAGCTAACGATATGCTCGCTCCCTTTCACCATCACAGTTGCTGCTCATTTGTCTGATTGGACAAGTTAGCTAATGATAAACAGCTGTTGCTAACGCCCCTTTTCCAAACAGTTTGAACCCAACAGCCTAGACTAGACTAGTTTTGTGGATGAAGGAAATAAAGTCTGGTATGTAATGAAGTACGGTTGTGCTGGGCTAACCTCATTAGTGTTTACTTGCTAGCTGTGAATCCATCAAAATTATGACAGGCAATACCAAAGCAGCACAAAATTATTTGGTTGCTGTAGCTGCATAAGGCCTCTACATAGATGCAGTCTGGTAGAAGTGGTGAAGAGGTTTAGACATCAACTGTGAGCTGTTTAGGAGACAGTTTTATAATTCACTTTGAAGTTTTGTTACTTCATGTGGATGGAGAACATTTCCTGCCAGTGGCAACACATGATACAGAGTTTACAACATCTCCATTAGGTGAGAAGGGATGCTCTTTTCTGTTGCAGTGTAATTTTGCAATTTAGGCTGAGAGGACATGCTGTATTTTTACATAAAAACTTGTTTTGTGCAGCTTTAAATGAGAATGAAAGAAATTTGAGAGGAATCTAGCAAAAAACAAGGTTATTGTGGTGAGGCTGTTTGCAGTTATGGGCATGTAGAGGAGACGGGTTGAGTAATGCAGAAGCAGAGATGGAAAAAGAGATACACAATCACACATAAGTCTTTTTTTCAACATAGAAGTGACATGGTAGGTGGCTGCTCCCACTGAGAAATGTGCTTACACAGCAAAGGACTGAAGAAAGACAGCTCTGGGTCAAGACCCTTTTCAATTAACATCCGCTCCATTTGGCTTCCCAAAGAAAGGTCACTGGGAATGACTAAATGTGTTAAACACCTGCTGAGACAGACTGACATTTCAACGCGCTGTTTAAAAAGCCTCTCAAGCCCTGTGGGGGGGGTGTGAAGTGAGGTAATACAATGTAGAGAAGGCGCCTGCCGTTCATGTACCTGAAAATAGTAATGAGCGAGTCTCCAGACTTCAGAGAGAGCACAAGGGAGATAGTTTTCTCAGGAGACAGGTTTCCTCATTTAAATTACACTGTAGTTTCCTAGTGGCGTTGTCATTTTTAACCAACAGGTGTGCTGCTTTCTTAGCATCGCCAGAGTACAAAAAATACCATTTTTCTTCTTCTCAGTGCATCTTACCACAGTTCCCAGAGCTATACTTGTACAAAAGATGTTTCCCTGTCCCCCTGAAACAGTTCCAGTTTTTACCTCTTTACAGGTTACAAACAGTACTGGATTCTAACCCAAGACATCCCAAAAACCCAGAGGTATCTTGCTCCATTTGCCCATTTATAGCCTTCCTAATTCAACAGGATTAATCCCTGTTCTCAATGTACAACTGTAAATACATCTCACGGCTCTGAGAGCTGAAGTGTGGGAAAAAGCACTATTAATTTAGCCCCTTCAACATCTGTGGCCCAGCTATAACACAAGCTTCTGCTGTTGAGGCAACTATCTTTCTACAAGGCTGCTATCTGAGGATGGAAGCAGTAAAGCATATTTAAAAAGAGCCTGTTTAATCCCCCCTGTTCAATCGCTAGAGGATTCTTCAGTAACTATTGAAACTATATATGACGTGTCATTTAATTCTACATGCAGATATGATATAATGACTTCTATATATACCATGTCTAAGCTGTCATATTAGCAGCTGTTTTTTTTCTTCTTTTTTCAGCTGTATCAGTATCCCGATGTGTGCAAATGTAAAGCTAATTGTAAAAATAATATAGCTTTCACTCCTGGTTAATGCATGCAAAGTACTGAAATACTGTTAAATAAAATTGTAACAATGCCAACATGAAGGTGAAAAAAAAAGAATAAGAATAACCCAAACCAAACCCAAAATTCCCCCAAACAAGCAAGTAATACCCAAAGATGTCAAGTTTCTCGAATGTTCTTACCTCTTTGGCTTTCCTGTGTCTGTCCTTACTATCTCTGTCTCTATCTTTGTCTTTGCCCTCATCTCCAGGATGGGAGGAGTATGACACCGTCCTCCAGTCCCGAGGGGAGTTGGTGATGCTGGCGACCTTTGACTCGGTGGCACTGTTCTCTTCGTTGAGCGAACGGGACGACCTCCTGGTGAACATGCTCTTCTTCAGAGCCTTCACCCTAAGGCTTTCGCTGTTACTCCCATCAGAGCAGCACCACTCCCCCGAGACGCCGTTGTCCACTTTGACATTGTGGCCAGTCGTGTGGCACTGGAAGACACGGGGGGACAGGTTAGGGTCGGGGTGTGGATGTGGATGTGGATGGACGGGGGTGGCATTGCATCCCGATGCCGACACCGTCTCCCCATGCCTCCCGTTGGTCTCCGGTTCCTGGATCTTCTCGTCCAGCTTATTGAGTTTGGAGAGCACCTGGGAGATCTCACCTCGAACCCCCGACAGAGACTCGAGCTTCTTCTCAATCTCGCCAATCCTCATCACCAGTTTGCAGACGCTGGATTTGAGCTCGTCGTCGGTGCTTTCGAGAGACTGGAAGAGGCGGTCCAGCTTGGACTTGGCCAGCTTCACCGTATTGCGTTCTGGGGAGCTGTCGCCTTCCGACTTCAATGTTACCTGAGAGAGGGACCCATTGCTGTTGTAGCATGATGACTGGATGACACCCAGAGAGTCGCAAACGCTCATGTCATCAAGAAAACGAAATATGTCACTTATGTCATCGCTGACAATCTCAGAGTCCTCATCAGAGTGTTTGAAGGGGTGTCTTTCTCTTTCACCATACTTAGCAGGGTATTCCTTCACTGTTTTCTGCTCTGCCTTCTCTGTTTGAGTCCCAACACTGGAGGAACTGTCCCCTCCCTGAAAAGATGAACTTTGCATATTTTTCTCCCGAAACCTCCTCCCTGCCTCTCTCTTGTCCATACCACCAGGACCGCACGCCATCAATGCTACATCCTTGTTTTTTAATCCATTGGTTTTCTTTGCAAACCCTGAGGGAGAGGCAATCACTTTTTCCTTAGGGCTCTGGAAATGCTGCTCATTGTCATTGCTGATGGTGCTGATATTATGCCGGTGGTTTTCTTTGAGTGGCTTGCTATTTAGAAATGACCTCTCAAAATCAGGAGGCCCTTCCTCTGCGTTGAGACTCAGGCTCTTCACTGGCCAAGACGGCTGCCTCCCCGGTTTATTACTATGCTTCCGATTGCTAACACATTCAGAGACTGTGGTTGGTCCGAAGTATGTGGATGCTTGCAGGTCATCCAGGCTTTCATGCTTCGCCCGTCGTCTCTCCTGAATAGGGGAGTTCAGGGCTGGCTCAAAGTAAGGGTTATTGTAGGGCAGTTCGAAGCTGTGGTTGAAGAAGGTGGCAGGCTTGTGGAGCTCCCTCCTGTGGTAGGCGTCACTGGACTTGGTGCTTTGTTTGCACTCAGCAGTGATGACCTAGAACATTCATGCAGACAAAGGACTGAGTTAATCTCTAAGAATTACAGCATCATAAAACTTGACTTTTATCACAACTGTAATTTGCTTCACATAAATTATATGTCGCTGCTGTCCATAGAAAATCATGTATCTCCAAAATGTCAGTGACGGTAAATAAGAAAAACTTGAGAACTTACATTTTTCAATGTATAGAATTTGTTTTGTAAAGGTTTCATAATCCCAAAGGTTGTCAAACTTTCTTTTTTTTGTTACAGTTAAAACTACATGTTTATTTTTTATTAATTTAGTTTCTATTTTTTCAATTACAGTTGGGGTTCCTTAAAAACTCTTCATTCTGATAAAGAAAGTGCCCTTTGTTTAAATTTGCCATCAGTATTCACTGTTTCAAGTAATACTTTTTATATTTTATATTGTGTCACATAAAATGAAGACATACAACACCAAATTCACTTTCCTGAGCACTCAAATGAAAAGCATGCCACCATAATTGAATAGATGGGGGGACATAAAACTGTACTGATTCCTGTCATCTCTGATAAACTGCTGAAATTAATCAGATTGTATTAAGTGGGAACCAAGACTGGTTTTCCCAACCCAACCCTAACAACTGTAATATTACATTAACAATCAGTGAATTAAACCATCATTTTATACACCTCTACTAAGTGAAATGCGTAGGCATCCTATTTATCTTTGGATCTCTATTTGCTACAGTGAATAACTTTCTTCAGCTGAACAGAAACAGAGAAATCCCCCATGCTAAAAAGACGGACCTGTGGTGAGAAGGCCAGCAGGTTGTGGAAGTCTTCCTTAAAGATGTTCCTCTTCTGGATGCAGGAGTGAACGGAGAAGGGCTCGGTATGGCTGATGTGCTGCAAGGAGTCGTGGTCGGTGGTGGACTCACTGTCGATGTCCATGGGAAAGTAGGTGCTCTGCATCTCACAGGGCGGAGAGGGCGGACTGGCACTGGAGTACTGGGGCAGATGCTGCAGTTTATCCAGAGATGCTGCTCTACATTGCTTGCTGATGCCTAGAAGAAAGTTAGGGTCCGACGTGGGAATAAACTGCTGGCAGTTGTTGCAGTCCGATTTAGGGCAAGGAGGGGCGTTCTGGGTCATGGGATGCTGGTGGGGGCGGTGGTGATGATGGTGATGATGGTGTCCCTCCCTAGGGTGGTCCATGTGCTCATAACCCACTGCCCTCTCACAGTCCTGAAATTTATAGACATCGTTGTCAGACCTGCACGACTCCACAGACAGATTCTTGTGGAATTTGGCTCTGTGCACTACCGGGAGCTTGTCTTTTGCTATGCCTCCATTCATCTGGATTAAGTTGAACATGGTGACAATGTCTGCTGCCACCATCAGCTTCTTGGACTGCTGGTCCTCCATGGAGCAGCGCATTTTGTCCTTGAAGAGGGTGGCTGGGAAGGCGGGGTCCAGGCATGCTGTGTAGAAGAGGAGGCTGCGGAGCTTGGCGAGGTGGACCAGGTCAAAACGAGCACACAGAGACTTGCAGAGGTCCTGGTAGGACATGGTGTTGTGCTTGGTATCCAGCTCCTCCAGGATCCGCACCAGGAACATAGAGTACTCTGGGAGGGGGTCCATGGCTGCTGTGTGGCTGGATCTAGCCTATAGAGATGATCCTATCTTAGAAGAAGCGTTGCAGCTGGAAACAAGACATGAGCATGTCAATACACAATGCTACTCTGCAGTCATTTACTGTTACAGTAAAATAAACTGATCACACAATTAATAGAATTTGTTTACACATGCCACAAAAACAGATTACAAAATGTCATTTACTTTTCTGGTTTTACGTAACAAAGCAAAGACTAAAGGAGGACTGCTACCAGTAATAAAGCTGAAAACCTCTGCACAGGAAATTCATTCCTCTCCTTATAACCTTACAAACAGTTTACACTAGGCTACATGCATCCCGACCATAAAACCGTCTATATGTCTCCGACAGTGAAGGATACACACACAGTCATGTTTTAGTCTTATTTCTGTTATATTTGCATACCATCACTCACCCCTGAGTTGGTGAGAAAAGAGAAGAAAATCATCTGATCAGCTCAGTGCAGCACAGCATGCTTCTCATTAGAGATCCAACAAAAGGCAGAATAAACTCGGAGTATTTCAGCATCATATGGGAAAAGCTCCGGTTAAGTCATCTCTCCATCAAAAACACCGAAAATCAGATTTCCAGAGGCAAAGTTTACCCCATCCATTCATCTGTCAATTAAAGAAAAAACAGAAACCAAAGGTAAAATACATTCCCACATGGAGGCGCGCAGGTTAATGGGGATGCAAAAAACATTTCTCTGTTCTAGGTGATTTTGCTTGGAAATAGCGATCCATCCTCCCGGTACATTCCGTTACATTTTATTCCGTTTGCTGAGGTTTTCGTCTCTCTGCTGGAGTTGTATGATGCTGTTCTGAAGGAGCTGTCCGGGAATTGAAGCAGCATGTGGTGCTGAAAACCGACCATTGTGAAGTTAGAGAAAATCATAATGGCCACTTCCGGTTCTTACTGTCAAAATAAAATCCTAACATTTAAGTAACTTCACATCAAGTTTAGAAGTGAAAGGGAATATGTGTTAAATGTAAACACAATAAAGTGTAGTAACATCGCATCACATGACATAAGAGGAAACTTTAATGATCCTATCAGTCTCAAAATCGTGTTGCAATTGCAGCCAAATAAATTACTGAACGAATGAATAAATAAATACAACTGCAGCAAATAAATCAAAACTACAACATTTCAAAACATTGAGTAAAGATATTAAATGCTGAAAAAAAAAATGCTGGATGAAACTGAAAGAAAATGAAGGAAAATATGTATAAATGAACTGATATACAGTGTGAGGGAGAAATAAACCAGAAATTAAAAAAAAATATCCAGACACACTGAGTACATAGCCTACATGTGATACAAATAAGAGAAAGAATATGGTAATAAGAAGAAAGCACATAGGCTCTGTAAGTTCACAGCTTGTATTTGCAAATATGCATGTAGTCTATCCATCTGGACAGACTATATTATTGTCTCCTCACACTCTTTCACAAACTGTTTTTATAGGCTAGCTGTATAGGTTCATGCAAGATGCCACATAACTATATAGTATTTTACTCCATATATAATGTAATGAGTCCAGTGAGCATGCTGTGCTATTTTCTGTCCCAGTACTTTGAAGAATAAAAATAAATGAATAAATAAAAAAATTAATGTCCTTGTATTGTGAAAGCCAAATGCTTAGCTTCCGGTGATAGTCTGGTTAAACTGCTCGAACCGACGCAGCTCTTTGTTATCACTTAGAATGACGTAACTACACCTACTGCTGGACACTATGCAAACATGCATTATTTCATTCTGTCCTGTGCCATACACATTATGCATACATAAATAAATATGTATTCTGCAGGATATTATGTATCATTTAGAGGCTTTGCATAATACTGACACACACACACACAGCATACACCCTGTACATATGGATGAGGAAATATGCTACAAAAGCTTTCCCATAAAGATGAGTTTATACAAACTGGCACTCTGTTGCAGCGCCTGTCAAAGTGGGGTTTACCTGGAGCACCCCTTAGGAATACTTAAATTTCACTGTGATTTACTTCACTAGAAAACAATTTATATATAAGAATGACTATTCTAATTATAGGTTTCACTCTCAACACTAATATTTTTAAGTATTTGTATTTTGAGATATGTAGCATCCACAGCTGCTATGTAAGTGATAAAGAGCTGGAAAAGCTTTTCCACTAAGCTCATTTTATGCAGACTAACCCTTACAAAAAAAGACAACTATGGTAATCCCATAATACATTTTAGAATGATCCAATACAAAAAAACAAACAAACAAACAAACAAACAAAAAATCAAAACATTAAGTTTATCCCAATCCCATTATTGAGTAACACATACACACTCTACACTGTTAATGGAATGTAATAGGATATTATGGGAATATTATAACGATATCATAGGAGAAATAAAATTAAACCAATAAGGTCATTGTATACTTACTATCGATTCCTACAGGCACACTATAAGTCTTGTAGGAAGATTGTTTGTTGTTTTTTTTTGGTGAGGAAAAAATGCACATGAATGCACACAGAATATTAACATTAAGTGTAATTTTGTGTGAGATATGGATCTTATTTGCACCTCTTCCCTTAGAAAAAAAAAAGAGAAAGACTGCTGCTTAATGAAGTTGTCATCAGCAAATTTGTTGTGCGGTGATGGAAACTTCTTTATACACTTCCAATACAGCAAAGTGCCACCACTGAGTCACTATATGACATTTCCAAATTCCCAAACATTTAACTTTCCCAATTGAAAAAGAAAAAAAAAGAAGCTAGTTAATAATAGTGAGCTGTGCTAAATCTAGGCTGGAGCTGTTCATTTCCCGGCTGACTAGGCAGGCTTTAATTGGACTAAGGGGAGAAGGCAAGGTAGACTGAATGGGAGGTGGAAGCCTGAATCGACTTAAAGGAGCCTAAAGTCTCTAGGAGGGAACACTTTAGTGCTGAAGACTGTTCTGTAATCACTGCTGAAAGACTGTATCATGTCTCAAGGCGTTTCTACATCTGACAGCCAAGATGAATATATGGTTACACAAATTATTCCTTGAGTATTCTGCTTTGTTTAAACTATGTTATCTGTTTTGCTGCTGTCTATTCCAAGATGATAGTGATTCCACCTGTAACCAGTTGATGAAAAATCCTCTGGCACACAGGAATTGATGCGTTTATTCTGGTTTGTTTGGAATAAACAGAGGGAGATCTGGGTAGTTGCATGAGGAGTGATCGCCACCATGACTGAAGGGACAAAGAAAAGAGCGCCACCTACAGAGACTCAAACTCCATCAAGAGAAAATACCAAAAAAAAACAAACAAACTATAAACTACTACACTATTTGATTGGCAGGTGATATCTGGGAAATGCAATGCAAAAGCACCACAGACATGCTGGAAACATACACAAAACAGCACAGCGTCGGTAAAGACATAAAATCAGTGAACCCCCTGACCTGCACCCTGGTGTAACAAGCATTTAGTCAGCCACATTAACCTACAAAAATCCTCATCACCCTTGGCATGGAGAGACGTGAGGTAATTACTATTGACCAAAACTTTTAGCTTGTGTAGAGTTTACTCAGCATCAGCACTATGTGAGAGGCAGTCAATGTGAGAGGATCCATACTGACCTCTATGTGTGTATATGTATGTGTGTGTGTGCGGTGGCACACAAATGGAGACTGCAGCGGTGCAATCACACCTACAGTTCATTTCCTATGCAGTGGAGTTCATACCAATTAAGAACACAATGAAGAAAGAGCTGAGCATCAGTCCAATTTGGTGCCACCTAAGTGCAAATGGAATCATTCTCACCAGAATTCAAATAATGCGCTCCAAACAAACTTGGTGAGAGCCCGCCCCTTCTTGTCTTTCTTGTCTTTGGAGGGGATCAATTAGCCAACCAATTGTCCTTTTGAAAAAACTCTGATGAAGATAGATGAAGCTGCATGTAATGATCATTAAAAAAGAACAACTGCTTGAGTGGAATTATGGTGCAGGTTTTAGGATCCGGGGTCTCCTGGGAGGGCGGCTGAATCCCTTGGTATTGTGAATTATCTGTTGGGAAACAATAAGAACCCAGACCAAACATCCTACTGTGGCCAAGAGTGAGAATTCCAAGTTTGTTCTCTGTCATGCATGAAGAGTTTAATGAACCAGTGCATCTTTGCTGCCCCGCCATTATATTTGGAGAGAGAACTTAAAGAACAGAATGGAGAGATGCTGTGTATGTGTGTGTGTGTGTGGGCATTATGCAGGCTTGCATGTGTGACTTCCTCTTTTCAACTGCTGGGTTATTTTAATCAGCTCCGAGCCGGATTTAACAGTCAGTGGAGAAAAAAAAAAAGTGCAATTACAGTTTTGTGTATGATGGGATCTCGTCTCCTGCAGTCTGAAATGGAAGCGGTTCATCGGAGACTGAACCTTACCCTGTAATGAGGGCTTTTCTAATTGTGAGCATTTTATTCTTTACCGTGGAAGTGATTATCTTCTGTGGCTATTCTTCAAGAAACCAATAAATACAGTCAGGCTTAGGGGGCTTCAGGAAGACAATAACTCCATTCGTTTTTATGGAAGCTGGCCATAAAAAGGAAGCTGTAATGAATGTAAACGATGGACTTGCACCCAGCAGATGAAAACTCACTACAACAGCAGTCAGCCCTGGTTGCTGGTTTTAGCTGGTCATAGCTGGTGTTAGGTTGGTTTAGTTGGTTTACCAGGCTGGACAATCTGGTCAGGCTGGTCTTGCTGGTTTGTCAGTACAGTTGACCAGCTTGATATGGCTGGTCACCCAGTCAGGCTAAGCTGGTGTCTGTTGGTCGAGCTGTCTGTTGGTCGAGCTGCTTGTCAAGCTGGTTAAGTTGGTTGGATGACCAGCCAGCTAGACAGGCCAGGCTGGACTGGTCAGCAAAGCCAAGCAAGGCTCACCTTGGTAGAGTTTAGGAGTGTTGAATCCCTAAAACAATTAACAATTCACCTTCTTGCTAGCCACATTGAATGGAAGACGCCATGGATATATACGCCATGGAAGACGTATATATGGTGAATCTATATGGTGAATCTGAAATCTGAAAGATACTGCTGAACATATATATATATATATATAAAGATACT
>OMLF01029823.1:5461-15654 GCA_900302615.1 Holocentrus rufus
ACACATATATATATATTAACAGGTCATCTAACATTAGATAACTTGCATGCCTGTTCACTTTATTGAAAGATTGAGTGGCTTGTTTACAAAGCTCTGACAATTTATCCCTTTACCTGATATCACTTGGAAAAGTTAAAACTATTAATCACTTACAGGAATTTCCGGTATCAGATATTCCTCATGTTAGTACAGAACTAGGGAATATCAGCTTTTTTTTGCTTCTAACAAATGAAATGAGTTGCAAAGGTCACTCAGATTAGATCAGATCAGAATCAGTTTGAATTTCTACTGAATGATTTGTTTCTGGAGGAATGTGCCTGACTCTCATAGTATGTCCTTATTGTTTCTCTGTTGTGTTTTTTCTGTTCTGTAACTGATATTTTTAGTACTTGCACTCCTCTGTCTAGTTTTGTATTCTTTGTTTTTGTGATAAGGGTGCCACTGGGAAAAAAAAGAGCTTTGCTCTCATCTGGCCTTGCCTGAATAAATAAAGGTTAACTAATTAACTAAATTGTGTTGCTCTTGTTCTCCCCCTTCTTTCTCCGCCCCCACAGCTCCTGGTGCCCCCCAGTTTGCTTTCCTCCTCTCCACCAGAGCTGGTGGTTTGGGCATCAATCTCGCCACTGCAGACACTGTCATCATCTATGACTCTGACTGGAACCCCCACAATGACATCCAGGTACACACCTCCACCATAACCTCACATGCAGGCTGCTGCGTGTTATAACATAACTCATTCACTCATTTCATGTGTGTATCTTAATGTTTGTTTCTCTCCTAGGCATTCAGCAGAGCTCACCGCATTGGCCAGAACAGGAAGGTGATGATCTATCGCTTTGTTACCAAGGCCTCTGTGGAAGAGAGGATCACACAGGTCAGCAAAACCAAACAGTACAACAATAAATTCAAGACGCCTCTTAATGTTGCATTAAATACAGTAGGACTTAATCTGCTCACACCTTGTGTCCACTTCCTGTGTTCCTCCCCCAGGTGGCGAAGAAAAAGATGATGCTGACCCACCTGGTGGTACGACCCGGTCTTGGCTCCAAGACAGGATCCATGTCCAAGCAAGAACTTGATGATATCCTCAAATTTGGAACTGAGGAGCTGTTTAAGGATGAGATCGGAGAGGGTGAGTCAACTACAGCCCACTGCCAGTCGCACTCCATTTAAGATTCAGTCGTGGTTTCAATGTCAGCCGATGATACCAAGTTCCTTCTGCTGTGTAAATGCTCTGGCTGATGTACTTTTATCTCTATCTCTGCTTCTTCTTCGCCCTTCTTTCTGTCAGGGGACAACAAGGAGGATGACAGCAGTGTGATTCACTATGATGACAAGGCCATCGAACGCCTGCTGGACAGGAACCAGGATGCAACAGACGATACTGAGCTTCAGAGCATGAACGAATACCTCAGCTCCTTCAAAGTGGCCCAGTATGTGGTCAAAGATGAGGATGACGAGGTATGTGTGTGCGCCTGTGTCGAGTGTGTACATCGGCAAGATGTATGAGCCGACTACGGGCTGTTTGAAATTAACTGTTTATCAGGAAAGCATCACGCAGATGGTGTCTATAGTTGTTTAAATCAACTTAAAATGTCTTAAAACGTCTCACCGGAATCCAAAATGGTGAATCTTAAATACTGATGAATATAAAATTTATCTTCAACATAATTTCAGATGTTTTAATGTCTTCTCTTAGTGCTTTACTTAATCTTTAGTTCTAGTGTGTTTTTTTTTGTTTTTTTTTTAACTTTTTAGAGAATTAAATTTTACTCTAACTGGTATAGCTCCTACATCCTTAACCCTTTAGACACTCTGAGTCCATACACGTCAGTTTTCATATGTGTTCTCCTTGAGGAGGAGGAGGTGCAGCGGGAGGTGATCAAGCAGGAGGAGAGCGTGGATCCCGACTACTGGGAAAAGCTGCTTCGCCACCACTATGAGCAGCAGCAGGAAGACCTTGCCCGTAATTTGGGCAAGGGAAAGAGGACCCGTAAGCCAGTCAATTACAACGACGGCTCTCAGGAGGACCGAGGTATTAGACGGGGTACAGAACAACGCACAATGCAACCTTACTACTTACTCTACGTCTGTGCTGTGTCAGTGTTTGTGGTGGAGTCGTGTTTGTGTAACGTGGTGTGAGTGCATGCTATATAGTGTATGAGATCGTGCACAGTATTGTGTGGGTTTGAATGCCATTCAGACTTAAATATCCCCACTGAGACCACCTGAAAATGTGGGTCTCCGTCTTTTCCAGTATGTAGGAGTTAGAATGTAACGTGAACCAGTGACAGGGAATGATCCCAAAACTTGGATTTATTTGTTTTGGGAGACAGATTTTGATATCTGATGGGCAGCAGTTACTTAATTTGCTTGGAAATCCTTGCAAATCAAGCATGGACAAGTTTACATTGAGCCAAAGAACCAGCTGCTTGTGAATTCTCATAGTGTAGTCACATAGTGTGAAGAAACCAAATTCAAAAATGCAACAAAGCAGATTTTACCACGGTAGTTCAAACCAAAAGAAAACAAGCTGAAAGTGTGATCACACTGTTAAAGTATTGGTCACGACTTCATATATATTTTGGCTGTGGACTGTGTTGAATCAGCATGTCAGCGGCATGTTTCTAAACACATTTTGGAGACATCCAGCCAACACTGAAAACATGCATAGTGTTCTATTATGCATAATAATTACGTTTACCATTATTCATTGTTTGTTGAAGGCAGAGACAATAGAGGAAACATAATTACAGTGTTTCTCTCTCTCTCTCTCTCTCTCTCTCATTTGATCCATCAACCAAAGCCTCTGTGCATCAGGGTGACAGTTGTATGACAGTAAAAAAAAATTGTCATGTTCCTTGTACTGTCTTCCATCAAACAAATCACTTCCCCTCAGGAGTTTATTCTGTGAGCAGTCATAATGATGCAGTGATAAAGCAACAGCGCCCCCTGGTGGCTGAAAGCTCAATTGGCAGTGACTTGTGGGGGCTGCAGCTCCAAGTGGAGTCAGGATGTGTTTTAGTTTTGTCTGTAGAAATGATTCTGTCCAGGCAGATGTTGTGGAACGGATGTATTTTTTATTTTTTTATCGTAACACCCTTCATCTTTATGGCTTGCTGCAACATTTCTCTGTCTATATTACCCTTAGATTGGCAGGAGGATCAGTCCGACAACCAGTCAGATTACTCAGTGGCCTCAGAGGAAGGTGATGAGGACTTTGATGAACGGGCTGAAGGTAAGATTCAGTGTTTTGATCACTGCTGTTTAGAAAGTGTGTGTTTGAGTGTGTGTTTGTGCTTTTGGACGGGGAAAGAGGCTGTGAATATCACTGCTCATACACATTTACATAAACATACCACTAGTGCTGGGTGATAAAACAATATTGATAATGATCTAGACTATATTTACCTCCTATTGGAAATAAAACAAACTTGGTCTATTTATCTGTTATTCAGGAGCAAAACTCACAATTCAAACTTGGCATAAATAGCGATTTTAAACATGAAAATCTGTAACCCGGATATGAAAAATTTAATTGGAATAACATTTTCAGCCATGTTGCCCAGCGCTGGGTATGATTATTGAGAGAGAATTGTTTGAACTTGGTCTTAAAGATTGATTTGAGTTCAAAGTTTGATTTCCAGTTAAGCTTGAGACACAGAGGTGCAGCGCTTTTTGATTTCCCCTAATTGCAGATAAAAGGGAATCTCTATTCGCTGAGCCCCAGTTCTGTCATCCACTAACATCCTTCAAACCACATCTGCAGATTTTTACTCAGATTCAGATGACAGCTATGATATCCTCCTCGACAACTACAACAACAACCAAAGGAAGAACACTTGTCCTTGCATCCTGTGCTCAGAGCGTAGAAAGGCAAGGAAACAGAACAGAAAGTCAAAGAAAGAAAAGAGAAAGAAAAAGGGAAAGAAAATTATCTACAACGGTTTCCCCCTGTCCTGAACTGTCCTTCATGCATTTCACAGAGAATTGTTCAGTGTTCAGATTCACTGTTTGGGACTTAAATTTGGTTTGAAATGCACTGCGCACTGTATAGATTGAAATAAGCACTTTAAGAGCAAAACGTTTACAATTTTTATTTTTTCACAAAATGGAAACATTAATTGGGAATGCATGTGTTAGTTGAATAAGTTGTCTTTTTTTTTGTTTGTTTCTTTGAATCACAGCTCTGTTATTGTAATTGTATTAAAATGAATTGTGCCAGAAAACACTGCTTTCAGTTTTAAGTGTTCTGAAAGCGTTACGCTTCAAGAAGAAGCATTTAATGTAGAGGTGCCGAGAGGTTGTGAGGAGACAGCTTCTGCAAGATCTGAGTGTGCCCTGGTGAGCGTAAGTGGAACATCCTCACAGAGTCACCTGTTGACGTTAAACCTTAATAGACCACATCTGTTCATGCATCAAATTTTAGCTTGATATTTAATTTGGATTTTCATGGCTCCAGTGGACTGTGTGTGTTTCTGTGTTGCTTTGAATAATATAAATATTAAATCATATAAAGTAACTATGTCCTCTTCCTCTCAGCTAACGCCCGCAGACCAAACCGTAAGGGCTTGAGGAACGACAGGGACAAACCTCTTCCTCCGCTGTTGGCCAGGGTGGGCGGGAACATCGAGGTGAGTCTTCGGCCAAGCTGACTGTCATCTGATCTCTATTTAAGGTCATTTTCTTCACTTGTGCATTGACATGTTGCCATAGTTACGACGTAGGTGTCTCTGGCTCCTGCGTAGCCCGCAGAGGCTGCCACCATAGCTTAACGTGCAGTTCTCCAAAAATGTAACTGTGCGTAGGGTGACGCTAAACCGCAAGACCTGTGATTGGTCCACTAGACCGATTTGTACTTTTTGTGTGATTTGCAGTGATTTCCAGTTAAAATGGAGCTGGTCATAGAGACAGGAGCTGAGGAGGGTTATTTGTGCACCACCTCATCCCTCAATTATACAGACCCAGAGTGGATTCTCTGTTTCAGAAAATGTAAACATGATTGCTTCTGTTTTTATCTGTACTTCATCAGTGTGGAATTAATAAAAGTTGGACACTGATGTCTAGTGTTTCAATGATCTGTGCACCATGCACACACACTCTCCAATGCAGAACTATAAATGCTCACACTGCCTGTGTAGCCACAGTGACACTTATGTGCAGAGGTAAAAATTGACCTTTCCTCCTTTCAAATTGAAACAATGAAAATGAAAAAAAGAAGGCGACCTAATACCACATCTCCTTTCTTAGTTGCTTTATCCTTCTCTTTATTGCTGTATTTGATGTATTTTACGTGTTAGTTAACACCTCTGGACTGTCTGTCAGGTGTTGGGCTTCAACGCTCGGCAGAGGAAGGCCTTCCTGAATGCAGTGATGCGTTATGGGATGCCTCCCCAGGACGCCTTCACCACCCAGTGGCTGGTCCGAGACCTGCGAGGGAAGTCTGAGAAGGAATTCAAGTGAGTCTCCATTTGACATGTAACTCTGCATGTAGATTTACTAGAGACTGTGCACGGCATCAAGATACAGCTAACTCTCTGAGTCTGATGATGATGATATCAGCGCCTCTTAAAGCCCATAAGCATAACAAAATCATTATTTCTCACCGGGTAACAGCTTAACTGTGGAGACACATTTGTGCAAAAGAGATACAAGAAAGAGAAGCTGAACGAGATGCAAACTAGATGGTTTACCAACTGTCAAAGCTTGTGCACCATTATGGTGTTACTTCCTTTTTTCATTTTTTATTTTTGCTGCATCTTCCAATATATTTGTGATAATGTTTCTGCCTCACACACATTTGCAGGGCTTATGTGTCTCTGTTCATGCGTCACCTCTGTGAGCCGGGGGCCGATGGAGCTGAGACCTTTGCTGATGGCGTCCCGCGTGAGGGTTTGTCAAGGCAACATGTGCTCACTCGCATTGGTGTGATGTCACTCATAAGGAAGAAGGTACTTTTTTATAGATGGAGCAGATGCTGCATAAAGACGCAGTCCAGCATATATCATTCTGCGTGAATAGCTAGTTCAGATTTTAAAAATTAGTGAAAAACAAATGAAAAGATTTCTTAATAGATGGACATATTGTGTGTGTGTGTGTGTGTGTGTTACAGGTGCAGGAGTTTGAGCATGTGAACGGACAGTGGTCGATGCCCTGGATGGCAGAACTGGAAGAGAACAAAAGAGCAGCAGCTTTGGCTGCCGGGGAAGATCCGAAGACCCCCTCTACTGGGACTCCTGCAGACACACAACCCAATACTCCTGCCCCAGGTACACACACACACACACACACACACACAAACACACAGAATAAAGGTGAGATGAATTATTTAAAAGAAAAAAAGTTTAAAATTTCATGATGTTTCCTACAATGTAGAAATCAGCACAACAAAATCCTGTGAAATCATCAATAATCCAAAAATTACTCCTCAGAGTCAGAATACTCCAAACATGTGGCATATACACACACACACAAACACACACACACACACATGCTGTGAGGGCAAACAAACTGCAGTCTCTCTGTTTTAGTCTGTTACACGAATTTTCTGTCTTGACAGAGGATCTGTCTAAATCTGAGGAGAAGGACTCAGAGGTGAAGAAGGAAGAGGAAGGAAAAGGATCCAACAAGTCAGATGATCCAGAGGTAAACTGGTTTCAGTAGACTGTGATCACTTATAATCAGATATTTTTTGATTTTGTGATCTGATTTTTCCTCTTTAATGTTCACCCAGATTATTGAAATCCCTGATGAGTCTGAAAAATCCCCGGCAACTGAAAAGAAAGAAGAAGTCGACTCTACTTCAGGGAAGGAGGAGAAAGAGGAGACTGCAGGTGGAGATGAAGACAAGGAGAAGGAGTCTGAAGACCTGAGCAAGGAGAAAGACGAGCAGGACAAGGCCTCAGAGACGGCAGAGAAGGATAATCCTGCTGAGGTGAAGGCCGAAGGTTCGGAGGGCAAGACAGATTCAGAGGAGGCCAAGTCGAAAAGTGAGCCTCACTTTTTCAGTTTTAACTGATTCCACATTCCATTTTTTTATTTTTATTGTTTGGTGATTCTACTTTTGCTTCTCTTGATTTAGCTGAGGAGAGCAAAGAGGAAAAGATGGACACCAGTTCCCCTACGGAGGAGAAGAAAGGTACACACACACACTCACACCCACACACACCTCCATTGCATTAAAGCCGCGTGAATCGCCTTTTACAGTGTTAATAAAAATTGATAACACTGATGGAGATTTCCTCACTCTTCTATTAGTGACTTAATAAGAGAGTCACCTAAATGTAAAAATGTAAATGCACCGTATAATTTAATGCATTTTCTTCACAAAACAAGGAAACATGAGAAATAATAATTTAACTGGAAAGTTAAATTATGGATATCGTAATTGAACACTGAGCTTATCTGTGCGATAAGAGGTGCTAAAACATTTTAAAACATTTCTTGTAATGGGTTGGTTCTCATCTCACAGAGTTTGTCAATGTTTTGGTTTTTTTTTTCCCTCAGAGCAAAAAGAGGAGAAGGAGGGGGTGAAAGCAGAGGAGTCCAGCAAGCTGCAGAATGGAGAGAACACCAAAGAAGGAGGAGCAGCTGCAGCGCTGGTTAATGTTAGTGAAGAGAAGAAGAAAGCCACAAAGCAGAGGTTCATGTTCAACATTGCTGATGGAGGATTCACAGGTACACACACACACACAGTCACACACACACAGTCACACATCCACATGACTAAACCTGACTTTTTTTCGATTCTTCCATTGTTGCCTTTTGACCTTTCTGTTCTCCTTTGCAGAGCTTCACTCTCTGTGGCAGAACGAAGAGAGAGCGGCCACCGTCACCAAGAAGACCTTTGAGATCTGGCACCGTCGCCATGACTACTGGCTGCTGGCTGGCATCATACAGTATCCTTTCAGACTAAAAGAGCCATACTCAAGGATAGTATAGCTCCGTTTTTTCAGGTTCTTGTTTTTCCCTTCATTTCTAATAGGAGATTGACATTTTCCTTTTTTCTACGGTCATGGTCACATGCGTACATACAATTTGTACTAGATGAGAGGGTCTCTAATGGCTTTGAAGTTACTTGTCTAAACCACTCCGGGGGTTTGCTGCATGCTTAGCTGCTTGTTTCTTTTCTTGTTTTGTTTTCTAAAGAGAAGACTGAAGAAGACACTGAGTGGATTAAGAGTTAGTTAGTGCCTTGGAGTTTATCGATCCACTCAGGAGACAACATACTGAGTGTCCAGGTCAGGATGCAGGATGAGTGGCCCTTTCCAAAAGAAGTGACGAAATTATTACCTTTGTGAATATTTGTCATTCAATAGTACACAGCTTTACTTGCCCAGGTTCAAATTCGTGGAGATCCCAAGGTTTCCAAAGAAAAATGAAAAGAAAGTTACAGGGAAAAATGTATAAAGTGATGCACAAGACATCTAGATTATTCTGTTTGATGTAATGCTGCAGCCATAAAACAATGGCATCTTGGGTTTGAATATTTCCCTCAGTGTCAGTGTGATGTAGCTTCAGTCAACCAGCAGATACAGAATATATGTGATATTTTCGTACAATATTGCAACAACTAGTCTCGATCCCGATGGTGATGTTACAACACTTGACCTTGCTGTCTGTCAGACACGGCTACGCCCGGTGGCAGGATGTGCAGAACGATGTGAAGTATGCCATCCTCAATGAGCCCTTCAAAGGAGAGATGAGCAGAGGGAACTTCCTGGAGATCAAGAACAAGTTCCTGGCCCGCAGGTTCAAGGTGTGCTGAGTTTACTTCTCACACTTTCCTCTGTTTGTGTGTCTGGCTCTCTCCTTCTGCTCTGTCTCACTGCACATTTGTTTTATTGTTTTTCCTTCTTCGCTGTGTAGCTACTGGAGCAGGCGTTAGTGATTGAGGAGCAGTTGCGCAGGGCGGCCTATCTAAACATGTCAGAGGACCCGGCTCACCCCTCCATGGCTCTCAACACGCGGTTCAGTGAGGTGGAGTGTCTGGCCGAGTCCCACCAGCACCTCAGCAAAGAATCCATGTCAGGAAACAAACCTGCGAACGCGGTACTGCATAAAGGTGTGTGGAGTATGAACAGTGTACCCTGAAATACAAACATTTGGTTTTCACGATGGTGCTCATGCTTTGTCTTCCTCTGCTCCAGTGCTCAAACAGCTTGAAGAGCTGCTTAGCGACATGAAGGCTGACGTCACCCGTCTCCCGGCAACTATTGCCAGGATACCCCCCGTTGCCGTGCGGCTGCAAATGTCCGAGAGGAACATCCTGAGCCGTTTGGCCAGCCGGGGCCCCGAGGTCACCGGGCAGAACCAATCACAGACCTCACAGCAGATGCAGGTGCCGCGCTGACCAGTCCCCCTCGCTCATCTTGCAGGTGTCCCATTTGCCGACTGAGGACAGCCGCCCTCACTTCACCGCCATGTAGCAGCCGTCCTCCTCCTCCTCACCCCCAGCCACCATGTACAGCACAGTAAGGTTAGTCCCCCCAACTCCACACCCAAACCCCATCTCCGGACTCAGAAGAGCATCAGCTGTGCTGCCGGGCTTTCATTTGAAGAGACTGGAACCATAGAAGTAGGATAGGGTAGGAGTGAATGGAAGAATCACTTCTGTTAAAGCCGCATTTCTGTGGCGAACTAGAAAACAGGTCTGTCTTCTCTACTGGGAACTCCCGTGTAACTTCTCTAACCTGAACACTGTCTTTGTGACCGAACTGCAGGCAGCTCCACTGACCTGCCACGTTCTGTCCGTACAGCAGGGTCAAATGTGTGTATGTAACTATGTGTATCATGACGTTGACATGGCTAGACAGGAGTTAAGAGCTGCATGTTTGGAGTACAATGGCTCTTTGGAGTAACTTTTTGGATTAATAATGAATTTAAGGGATTTTGTTGTGCTCATTTTCATGTTGTAGGAAATTGTGGTATTTTAAACATTTCTTTTTTTTAATCATTCAGCTCTAACGTCCTCAACTGTGCTCTGTGTGTATGTGAGTGAGAGAGAAAGAGAGAGGGAGTGCACTTGTGTATATGTGTGTTGGTGTGTTTGTTTGCAGAATGTGTGTGTGTGTATAAAACGGGGCATACTGATGTGCATCTCTACTGCAGACGGCCCCTGACACTGAGCTCTGTGTTTCACCAGAGAGACTGTTATTATCCATGAAATGAAGACACTTTTGTATCGATCAGTG